>CM072552.1:538895-644640 GCA_036898215.1 Platycarya strobilacea | reverse complement strand
AGCTCATGGGCAATGATCGCATGATCAATTCCCGCGGTACGTTATCCATTTAAATCATCATTGTCTGTTAATATTAATGGATAGCTAGTGGCCGGAATTAGCAGCTTTTCTAATTCCTAATTTTAAATTATATATAGATAGATAAATATGCCATATATCACATAAGATCATCATATATCACATAAGATCATGATTTACAGATCATCAGGGATGCATAATGCATGTTTAGAGCACTCTTATTGGCTTAAATAAATTTATCTTTAAATTTTAATTAAGATTATATTATTTTAGTCAATATCTTACTATCTTACATTTATCCAAATAATTTAAATTCAATATGCACATTGGATTAGTAATTTATTTTCTATATAATAATAAAATATTATTAAATTAAAATTATTTCATCTTTATTAAATAAAATAATAATATTTTAATTTGATTTCATGATGTCTTAGTATTTTGTTAGATAGAATAATAATATTTTAGTTTCTAGCTAAGCAACTATTCACTTTCCATTTTTAGATAATTACTATTCACATTAATTAAATATTTTTAAACTTAACTAATTAAATATAGCTCTTTTTTTTTTGTTGAAATCTTTTATATTTTAGTCAAGTACCTTATAGATGTTGTAAGGCCTTGTGATTAGATAATAGAGGGATTCAAATTTTTTTTAATTTAAGATAATTTAGTTTTTAGCTAAAATGTTTTTAAAAGAGGATTTGTTTTTTAGAAGAGAAGTGGATTGCCGATTATAATGATGGTTTGAAAGAAGATTTTTAGATGAAAAAATATAGAGAGTATCCAACACTCATCACACTTACTCACATGAACAGTACACATTACTCTTCTCAGACATTCATGTGAGTGAGTGTGATGAGTGTTAAATAATCTTTAACATTACTCTTTTTAGATTATCGAGGTTACATTCATTCTCAGAGAGTCAGTTTTCTGTGCTTTCTAATGATGTGGTAACCCTTTTTTCCATGTGTACATGAGTTGTTCATGAGGTCTTTTGTGTGTGTGTGTGTGGAATTTCTGATTCACTGTGGCAAAGGGCCTTCCTTCTTCCATTGTCACCCATACTTTATGTTCGAGGTTAGGCCCATACGTTATAGTTCTCATTTGCATTTAAAAATAAATTAAGTTGAGATGAGTTTAATTTATTTTTTAATATTATTATTATTATAAAATTTTAAAAAGATGTATTAAAATTTAAAAAATTTGTATAAAAATTTATATTTTGTATAAAAAAAATTACAAAATGTAATAATGAAATGAAAATAAATTAAAATAAATTTTAAATACAAAGGTGAGTTATGTTGACAAAGATTGTTACAATTTTATTAATTTAATATCACTGTTAAACTCAAGTTATGGTTAATGTTTGTAACGCTAATTGGGTACGTGATGAATGCCTACTATCTAGTAGCTACGTTACATCATATTAAATTGTGGTAACGGCTACTTTCCCTTCATAAATAAGAAATCCAGAAAATAAAAATAAAAATAAAAAACAATCCAAGCCTTTCTTCCCAGTTGCTAGGTGGACTCAGTTCAATAATGAATGATGAGATAAAGAATTGAGGTAAAAACTAACTAATAGCACAATACAGTGATTGAATAAATGGAAGGAAGAAGATGAGGAAGAGAGAGAAAGTGTGTGTACAGGAGGAGCATTAATGGTGAAGACAGGACCATTAAATATTTCTGAGGGTATCTTAATTACTTGCCTTTATCGCTGAAATTGTCTGTTCGTCCTCTTCACACTGCTTTCATTGCTACCTCCATCAGCCCCCCAACTCTAAGCCTACTTTTTTCTCTCCCTCTTATCTCCTGCAACCACTCCCCCATATCTCATTTATTGCTCTCTCTCTCTCTCTCTCTCTCTGGGTCACTAAGTTCGGTAAATACCTGTCGATGTGAAAATTACAATATACCATCTTTTACAAAATCTCACCATAGAGCCATGAGACAAAAACTACGGTTCCCAAGGGCCCATAGCCGAAGTTTTGGACTTTCCAGAACCCATGAAGTATAAACTGTGGCAGAAGATGCTAACGCAGGTTCTGTAACGCTCCTTCTGTACCTCATAACTGTAGCTTGTTGAACTCAGAACTGAGTCGAGTTGACCCCAAATGTAGCTTATTTGAGCTAGCCGATGCGATCTCTTCTTCTTTTTGTACGGGCAACATTGAAGTAGTAGTAGGACTTAAAGCCGATGCTGAAGTTTCCTTCTCTGCTGGGGGGTTTGAGGGTTTGATCATTGGATTTGGAGGTGGTGCTGCACAGACTGGGATCACTGATCTGATTTGAACTGCTGGGGCAATCTTGTGGGGATTGAACAAAGGAGATTGCCTGTATATTGAACTTGATCCGTAGACAACACTTGAATTTGAATTGCATGGACCTTCATTTTCAGTTGGTTTATCGATAATTGATTTCCCACCAAGCCACTCTTCCTCATCCCTTCGATGCTCTTCAACTGGAGTAATGATTTGTGATCTACCCCTGATTTTTACTGGAATAGACCTATTTGATGGATAGGAAGAGGAATTTGGTGGTAGGATCTTTGAAGCTGTTCTGGGTGGGGGAGGAGGCAGAAGAGATACAAAGCAGTTTTGTTTTTTAACGAAACCTTCCGGGACAGAGTCCATAAACAGATCCAAAAGCCTCCACGGTTTATGCTGCGTATTGTTACTAGATGTGGATGAAGAAGTACCACAACAAGTGTCTCTATGAGCCCTCACGGCCATTCTCCTCTTGAATTGGTTCTGATCCCTCCTCCTCACATGTTTGCAATCCTCTTTGGTCATGAAGTTTAAAAGAACCTTTGCCACAACTGCCTGATCCAGTTCTTCACCAGTGTCTACTTCTAAGTTTGGCACTGCATGGAGATGGCCATTGATCAAATAAACTTGGTATGGGAAATAAAAGAGATTTACAAATGAAATCAGGCATACTTTTTTTCAGTGCAGACCAAGCTGAAATTGCAGCATTCTTCTCGGCTTGCTTCTTTGTTTTGGCTGTCTCACCAGTGAAATTCATGGAAGCAAGCTGTACAGTAGAAGTGAAGATTGGGACATGGGCAGGACCTGATCTTACAGTGGTATATACAGGAAGGTTTAGTCCAGCTCTATGAGCAGTTTCTTGAAGTAGGTTCTTGTAAATCCCAGTTTCATCCTTGATGGAGTTTAACAATAGAGCAAAGAAAATGAAAAAAACTAAATCCTTGTTTATGTATCCAAACATTCAACAAAAGTAGCCAAAATCAAATACATTTAAGAGGGCTTCTTCTTACAAGAACTCTCGCAGTTAGAGACTTTGCAGGACCTCTGGTGGACAGGATATTGACAGCTACTTCGGCAGCTGAATGCTCTGCCTGTCTTAATGTGGTACAATAGCTGGGGCCTTCAAAGATCTCACCGTTGAAATTCACAGAAGCTTTGAATCTTGGGGCATGATCAGGCCCTTCTCTGATGCAAGCATAGGAAGGCAGATTGAAACAGCTTCTCTGTGCCAGTTCCTGCAGCTGATTCTTATACATATCTGCCATGAGAAACCAATCCACAACAAAACATGAATCAAACCAACATGAATCCATCCTTTCCCATCATTATAGAAAGGGGAGAGGAAAATAGGACGGGTATGAAGAAGACTTATCTAGAGAGGGAGAGAGAAAAAAATATCATCCCATGGGGATAAAAGAATACTAAAATAGCGTAGCAAGTGAAATGTAAAGAAGATGATACCAACCTAGAGAAGGAGAGAAGGAAATGAAGGGCAACCACTGACAATCTAAAGACAAAATGAAGGAACCCACCTACTTCATCTGATTTCTCGCTCCTACATTGGCTTTCAAGAATCAGGACAAAGCATCTCATTTGATAATACTTATGTCAGCTCTGTGAGGAAGAGATAGAATAGAAGATTACCGACTCCAAGTGAAAACTGCAAATTTGGAGCTCTGAGCTAAAAGAAGCTTTTGAGTTTGCATTCCTTTTGTCCGGTTTTGGCGAGTATTTAATATTTTACCCAGCAGGAAAAAAGAGATTCCATGAAAGTTTTAAATTGAGTTCGAATAATTTTTTATTTTTTTTATTTTTTCAGGTTCGCTAGCAATGAGAACTAAACCTTTTTGTTGGGAGGGTAGTTACGACATTTTATACCATTCTAGATTTATAGATTAGATCGAATCACATATAGAATCCCTAGATCTATGGGTGGTAATTTCTTATACGACTCGTTAATCCAACACGAACACGACATGATAATAGCGGGTTAGGGTTTAGTCTTAACTGGTTTCGGGTTAAAACGAGTTGACCCGTTATGACACGATTGCTTAACGGGTTGATAGCGGGTCAACCTGTTTTAATCCGTTATGACACGTTAATAAAGTTAAAATTAAAATTATATTCTTATACTTAAAAATAAAATTGTTAGAATCTTAATTTTGATATTTTATTGTTTAGATTGTAATTTAGACTTATAATTAGTGTTATTAGTGTTATAGATATTATGATTTTAATATTTAAATAAAATTATGCTAAATTTAATTAAATCAAGCGGGTTAATTTTAGATATATTCAACTCATTTACATAAATAGGTTGAAACGAATCATATTATGTCATGTTAATATATTTCGTAATATTTACTAACGGGTTATAACGAGTTGACACGATATGACACGTTAGGTTAACGGATTGGATTAGGATTTGAGATTTTGACACAATAAGTTTAACGGATCGTATTAGACTTGACCTATATAGTATAATATACATGTCTTAACACGACACGAATACGATTCGTTAACACGGTTTTACACCCTTACTTAGATTCCGGGATAATATTGAAACTGGCACAAGTTAATATATATATATATATTTTTTTTTTTGACCTTTTTGCAGCTAAATTGCAGTGTAACATCACCTTCACTTTGGAGTGGTGTGCAGGCATTGTGTTGACTCGGAGCAGGTACCCCTCCTCGCTTTGACTACTTCCATATCCCACATATATTTAATATTGGTTTGAGATAAGTTTATGTCAAATCGTATTCGTATTTATATTGTATTAATATATATATAATATCATTTAGATTAATTTTAATCTGATTTATTTAATTTATTATATCAAAATTTTAAATTTTTATATGAATTGGTGTCATATCATATCATATCAATCCATATAAACTCATTAATGAATATTATAAAATAAGTTAAAATGAAATAATAGGACTCGTTTCAATTTCTTTATATAAATAAATTAAATATATTTAAAATTAATTCATTTGACTTGATTAAATTTAACATAATTTTATATAAATATTATAATATTTATAAAAATTATAACACTAACTATAACCTCGAAATTACAATCTAAGCAATAAAAATATCAAAATTAAAATTCTAACAATTTTACTTTTAGGTATAAGAATATAATTATAATTTTAACTTTCTTAACAGGTCATAACAAGTCAAAACATGTTGATCCACTATTACCTCATTAAACAATTATGTCTTTAACGGATCAACTCACGAATCGTATAACATATTACCATCTCTATTGTAAAGCTCGAGCAACTCCTCCAAATTCGATTGAGCATTGATTGCCTCTACGCCATTCCTGCATTCGTTGCATGAAAAATAACCTTTCATGCATGTTGAGAAGATTACATTTGACACCCATTCTTCTTTGAGACAAGAACCTCAAAATTTTGCAAGAAGTAAATTTAGTTGGCAACTAATCGAGCTACTGTGCTCTGCATTAACAAGTAATTCAACTTCCCCATCATTAATCATAATGGCATGGAACGAAAGGTATAACGTTATTTCTTGAGTCAAACGTATATAACTATTTATTATTATTATTATTATTAGTATTGCTATTACTGTTATTGCTATTGTTATCATTGCCTTGTATGGAAAGTATTTGGGGAAACAAAATTTATTAGAAGGTTATTTACAATTAAGAGTCATGAGAGGCAGGTTTTCATGCTTTTTTCCCCCTCAATTTTTAACATCTCACTCCAAAACAAATATAGCCCAATTCCACAATGCAATATGGTTAGATGCTAACCAATTCCACAAATGCTGACACATCATGAAGGCTCACTCATACCAACAACACAACATTAACATTCCTTCCTAAGATCACAAAGGCCAAACCAAAGTAGAACCCCCCACCAAACAAAAGACAACACAGCAAAGCCTGTTCCTCCCGCCCCCCCCCCCCCCCCCCCCCCCCCCAAATTGCGGATATCTCAACTAACCCACTCCATACCAACCAAATCATCTCCAGTTTAGCTCCCAATTCCAGTCAATCATCACCCAATTCGCTACAAATTTTCAGTTCTTAGTGTCAAGCCATTGCTGCTAGTTCCACCATTACGGTTTGGTTCCCCAACTCTAGCAGCCAAAGCAAGAACTTCAGGTGACATTTCCCAGCTTCCACTTCTCCTTCCCCAGCTGGAACGCCTGTGATGTATTGCAGCACGCTCCCCTGCTCCCTCTACCATCATTTTTACATCTGGAGTAATTTCACCTAATTCGCCATCCTTTACATTCAGCCGATCATTGCTGTCAAGTTGCCCTTCACAATGATCCGCCCCAGCACCCATGTCTCCCCACACTGTTTTCCTGCCCATTTCTATGTCCACATCTTTCCTCATGTTTGGACTCATAAAACCCCCACCCACTGACCTATCAGGTAACCCGGGTTCCCTTGATACCTTAACCCTGAAATTGTTCTTGGATGGGGGAATGCTGGTGCAAAATAGTTCCGTGAAATTTTCAACCACACCTTTGTTATAGGGATTATCTCGCCGATCATATCGATATCTGAAATTTTCATAAGTAGTCTGCACAAGGCGACATGGATAAACAGAAACTTAGAAACTCATCCGTCACTAACAAAGATATTAATTTCAGACATGCATATAAAATTCAACTCTAGGGAATTATGGTATGAAGAATATGGGCCTCTTACCTGATTTGTGCTGATGAGATATAAATGGAAAGCAGTAAGACCACCAACAAACCACATGGATATGAAAGTGTAAGCTATTAGCACAATGGATGCTGGTGTTTTGACCATCGCTTTCCCAATTGTGGTCTGTTCTCCTTCCATGATCCTTCTTATGTAGACCCAGCAGAATGCAAAGACATAAATACAAAGAAGGGTTGTTGAGAAGACGAACATGAAGAAGAATCGATAATTCCGCTGCAAACCAACGTCGGGAGTTTTTAGGTGCATCATCCATAAACAAAGCATTGAGCGATATCACCAATTCAACTTACAATGAGATATATGAATCAGTTAATAAGACAAACTTCCTTGAAAACTCTACCCTTCCATGAATAAAGGCAGCTATGCTTCATCAACGCTACTCACATAAATACTACTTCCACCAAAAATCCAAAAGGAAAGGAAAAAAAAAGGCTACATAGTAAACATAAAACTGAATTCTGGAAATGGCTAAAAAAAAAAAAAATGGTATTCAAGAAAGGATCACTTACCAGCCCAATACACTGCCCAACCCAGGGGCAGTGGTGATCAAATCGCTCCACACAGTTATTGCAAATTGAACAGTGCGAGCAGCGAGGAGGTCTATAAAGCATGCAGGTATCACAGTATTTAATCTTTACAGTGACACCATTAACCTCTACTTCCTTAATGCGAGGCAAGCGTAACTGTGGAGTTTGGCCAGCCCCAGCTTCTACACTCCCATCAAAGCCTTCTGGCTCTGGAGGGTGTGCATTACGTGGAATTATACCAGGATCTCTTCCAGAGGTCAGCAGAAGAAGAACTAATACCTGAAAAATAAAGCATGCCAATCAGCTTAGTCTTCACTCATCAGTACTCCAAAATTCTATTTTATTCTTGAAAAACTGCAAATGCATATCACAAATATTGTTAAAGCATAGCAGATATAATATAGCCATTCAAGACCCAACCAGAAGATGAAAAACAGTAATTCGCCACAACTCTCTCATGTGACAAGCTACCCTCTTTTTTGGTTACAAACTCCATAGCTAAGTGAACTGACAAAGTAGTTAATCCTAATAAGGGAAAAACCTACACCTTCAGAATAAAGTATAAACTTCTTTCAAACCTATTTGGTCAGGGAAAAAATTCAAATTTAGTTGAAGATCATGAAGAATTCCAAAAGCACACTGGTCTTTATGATATGTCATAGAACGTTAATGATTTTGGAGGCAAAAAAGACTGTAGAATAAAAAGCAATTCATACTCATTGGGGTGGGGGGAGGGGAGGAGAGGGGGGGGAGGATGAGACAGAGAGAGAGTGCTCACATATACTGTGAACACAACAGCAATAACCATTATTGATATACCCAAGTGATGCGAAAAATCATTCATCAGTTTTCTGGCAACAAAGACACAGAAGACTGCGACAGGTGCAACAATAAGGAATATGGTCAATCCCAGCGATCTCACATCAGGTCCAAATATGAACCTTCCCTGAAGGAGAAATATCTGCAAGAGAGAAATCATTATGATGGATACATAAGCATACAAATATTTTATATATCACATTAGATTTTAAAAAACAGTTAATCATAACCCTCATATATTTTGTCACGTAATTAGCATCTGGAGCTGAGATATTCTATCATTTAAAGCATTATACTAAGTTGATAATCCAATTGAACTTGTTCACAATAAAGATGTATAAACCTTTTCAAAATCTATCTACCATGCCACTAAAATTTAAGAAAAATGCTCCACAATTAAGAAACAAGGGAAAAAGAAAAAAGGACCTCAAGAACATAATTGAAGTTAGTGGATTTAAGAATGAAAAATTCTATTCATCATCGCCATGCACCACACTTTTTTTTTCCTCTTATCAAATGTGTGGTATATGGATGATAAGTAAGAGAATTCAATTAGTTTAAAAAGAATAAAACAAAAAAATTTTAAAAAAAAGTGTAGTGTGTGCAGTGTGGGGATGGTGAGTAGCAAAGCTAAAGAGATGACTGACACCCAATAATTGAAAGAATGGATGGACCCCCACCTCAAACAAATTGTTTTATTAGCCATATGCTAAAAGAGAATCACTCTATTCACTTGCTTATCTGTTTACATGCATCAAGCACAAAGAACCAAAACTTACTGAAATTACTGGTTGAAATAGCAAGGAAGTATGTCAGAGAACATACGGCTAAATCAAAGCTCTTATGTAGTGGAAATGAGGCAAGCAATAGGATTCTAGCAGGTCACTTGAAAACTTTTAAAAAGTCTATCATACCACAAATGTATGCTATCGTTCTCTGTTCTTCTTTCCTTATTCTTTTATAGGCAAGGTTCCTATTCTATACTTGTCGATGTCAAATACTTGATTATACTTACTAATTGCAACAAAAAAAAAAAAAAAAAAATCCAAGAATAATTGAAAATTTTCTACAAGAATAATTGTTGGTGAGCGTTAATTGAACAGTCTACACAAAAATAAAAACGAATGTTAATTGAGCGTTTGACTGGCATCAGTCTAACGGTGCTAAACACCCCCTCCTCCCAGGTTTACCCAAACAGAAGCACAAAGCATAGGCCTTTATGCTCTCGTGGCAAAACTGATTTGTCATTCTAGCCTTCTAGGCAATAGCGAAGAAAAAATGGAATCAGATTCAAAGGAATCGCAAGTCTACCGGAACATTAATTTCAGCTGATTGGCTCAGCTTCTAAACTATTTGAAAAAAGTGCTTTTTGATCGATAACATGATCAAATTTTATTCCAAAAATTCTTACACAAGAAAAAGAGAGGGTGGGGCGGTAGGGAAAAGTAAAATGCAATAGTATATGAAAAACATAAACAGCGATTATACCAAAGAACAGATAACACACGCATTAAAAAAAAAAAAAAAGACTGAAATTAAGTTCCTAGGGAATTAGACAAGAAAACTTACATTGCTGCCTTTCCAAGCTTGGTAAAGGCGAACCTCGGTGGATCCGGATCCCGGATCGGAGCCCTGGGGTGGAGGCACCACGTACATCCTGTAAATATATATGTCTCGTTCTTTAGGTCTTTCAGCTTAAGATGCTCTAAGTATGCATATAATCAAATGGGAAGGTGCAAAGAGCTCCAATCGCTCACTTCTAGGGTTCGGAACTCGGGTTCATGATTAATTTAGGTTCCAGCGAGCTCAACGGCTGTTTGGGGGGGGGGGGGGGGGGGTTCTCCGACAGAGTGTGTGGGAGCGAGCGAGGGTTTGGTGAGAGAGGGAGAGAGAGAGATTGTACGAGGGAGGGACTTTGTGTATGGGGGGCTTTACAACAGAGAAGGTGAGACGTGGCTATGTGTGATTGGGGCGTGCTAGAGATGGTCGAATTGGGCGGGTGCGTCTTGACCCGCCGTTTCACCAAAGAGAGAATGTGATGGTAACTGCGGCGAATGATGATGATGATGCTGATAGCCCCAACTCACTCGCTGTACGAAATTGACCTTTTCTTTTCTTGATGGAATTATGGAAAGGCCCATTTTCAACGGTTGAAATTATAAATTTACACGTCAGTGACATCCCAAAATATTTACCAATAAAAAGATGACCAATATAATTTTTGTTAGGAGTATAATAATTCACAAAATATATTATACAGAAAGGATACTATTATTATTAATTTATATTTTTTTATTTTATTTAGTGATTAAGAATGTGAATATTAATAAAATTAATTTTTTTTTCTTAATAATTAAAAATTTAAAAAAATTTTAAATAATAAAAAATAAGAAAATATTATTACACTAATAAATTATAAAAATATTATAGAAAAAGTCGTATATGCATCATCACTCTATATTATATAAATAAGAAAAGAAAAGAGATTAATCTTCGCACTCCCTTTATTATTTTAAAGAAAAAACCCAAATTGATAAAATGACTAAAAGTCCAAACAACAATTTATCGTTAATGGATAACCTTTTTGGCAATATTTAAAAGATGGTGATATTTGATAGAAAATGGTGGATAAATGGTGGGATAATTTTTTTAATTAGGACGTGGAATTGATCATCGAATTACAATTAATTAGAAATGAATCATTCTTGTCAAACATATATATGGCATGTAGTGTATATATACCAAATTAAGCTTGTGTACCATATCCCAGCTCACATGATATCAACGTGCAGATCTTAACTTATCAACGATAGAATATTTATTAATATTCGGTAACATATATATTGCTTTATACAATTATACTTGAATTGGTTACATGGATGTTAATTTTGACAGAAAGTCGATCGTTGGTTAATTATAGTAATTAATTTAAATTAAATTAATTAGCTGTGCATGCATCGTGCATGATATTAATTTATTATCAAATATCAACTGTCCAGTACAAAAGTCAAATACATAACAAGTCCATATATAATTATAGTTGGTAATTAGTTGGTATAAGTTACAACCGATTGATCATCCAGCATGATGGATGACGTTCGATCGCATGATCATTAACATCATGCATGATTTAATAAGATCGATTCGCATCATGATTACAACCGTTTTCTTATATATCTCTCTGATCTTTTTTTAGTCTTTATATTTTATTTTATTTTATTTTTGTTAGATCAGAAAAATCGATAATCAATTATTCACATTATTTTATTCGTTTCCCATTCATGTACGCGTTTCGCAAACTAATAAAAATTAAATTCGCTGCTAAAAATGATACTAAAATGTTACAGAAATCGTGACGATCTGACTAGGGAATGAATTGTACAAGCCGGCGGTCAAACCATACATGCAACTTGAAGTAATTAAGTTGAGAATGAATCGTATAAGCCGGCGGTCAAACCAGTTAATGCATTTGACAATCTCGACAAGTTCTGTATATCAATTAATTAGCAGCATCTAAAAAAAACTTTCATGGCAATCGTGGATGAAATGAACGAATGAAATTTATCAGTCGTCCCTGTCCCACCACTAAATTATGTGAATGACTCCACCACTATTATTTTAAATTCCGCATAATGATTTGTATAGTGACTTGTATAGTAATTTGCATAGTAATTTCAAAACTTATAAATAGGGGCTTCAGTTGTAATGAATTTCATAAGAAAAAATAGAGAGAGAAATAAAGTTTCAGTTCTTAAGAGTTTCAGAGAGAATTTCTTATTTCTCTTTTGCAATAGTAGTTCCTTTCTTTAAGTTTCATAAGAACTTAAAGAAAGTTCTGCCAATTCTGAAATTAGTGGCCTTATTCCTCTAAAATGACAAATCTTACAAAATTGGAATTTGTTGCTCTTGATATATCTGGAAAAAATTATTTATCCTGGATACTTGATGCTGAAATACATCTTGATGCAATGAACCTAGGAGAAACTATTAAAGAAGGAAATCAAGCATCCCTACAGGAACGTGCTAAAGCAATGATTTTCCTTCGCCACCATCTTCATGAAGAATTGAAAACTGAATATCTCACAGTAAAAGATCCCTATATTTTGTGGAACAATTTAAGGGAGAGGTATGAACACCAGAAGACTGTCATCCTCCCAAGAGCTCGTTCTCAATGGATGCACCTGAGGTTGCAAGATTTTAAAAGTGTTAGTGAGTATAATTCTGCACTTTTTAAAATAAACTCAGTATTAAAATTATGCGGAGAGAAAATCACCGATGAAGATATGTTAGAGAAGACTTTTACTACATTTCATGCCTCGAATGTGCTCCTGCAGCAGCAGTATCGAGAGAGAAAGTTCAAGAAATATTCTGAACTTATATCATGTCTTCTTGTAGCTGAGCAGAATAATGAACTCTTATTAGAAATCCACCAGTCACGCCCTACTGGCTCAATATCATTTTCTGAAATGAATGGTAACAGGTTTGCATCATTCTCAAAAGTGAATGGTGCATCCTTTAGAAGAAATCGGAGGCGTGGACGTGGTAGGAGAAATTATAGAAATGTTGGTCCCATGAATGACAACATTAAAAGGGATTATAATATACCATATCACCAGAAGTGGTACAATTCAGAGAGGGGTAAAAATCTTCAAAATAATTCTTCAAAGAAAAGTGAAGAGGTGTGCCATAGATGTGGAATGACTGGACATTGGTCACGTACCTGTCGTACGGCCAGGCACTTAGCTGATTTATATCAAGCT
The DNA here is from genome assembly GCA_036898215.1 of Platycarya strobilacea. NCBI lineage: Eukaryota > Viridiplantae > Streptophyta > Magnoliopsida > Fagales > Juglandaceae > Platycarya > Platycarya strobilacea. Next base: position 631,528 of record CM072552.1, on the reverse strand, counting down.
TCTATTAAAGGAAAGAATAAAGTGCATGAAACAAATTTAGTAGAACCATCAGATGATTTATTAGATTCAGTAGATGTAGACGTTACTCATCTTGATGTATCTGATTTCTTTAATCATCCTGATGGTAGTATTGAACACTTAATTGGAGATGGAAGTGTTCCACTCAATTAATGTATTTTCTTTCTATCAGTAATAAAAGTTTTGTATATTTTGTAGAATCATGGATCACATTGATGAGCTTTTTATCTCTGAGTTGAATGATAAAGATATATGTCTGGCTGACAGTGCTACAACTCACACAATTCTCAAAGAAAAGAAATATTTTCAAAATCTAACACTAAGTAAAGCCTATGTCCATACCATATCAGGTTCATCGGATTTAATTGAGGGCTCCGGAAGAGCTTATAATGTGTTGCCTAATGGCACCAAATTTTGTATTGATGATGCTCTACTCTCTTCACAATCCAGAAGAAATTTATTGAGTTTCAAAAATATACGTCGTAATGATTACCATATTGAAACGACCAATGAAGGCAGTAAAGAGCATCTTCTTATTACTAAAACAGTATCGGGCCAGAAGCTCGTATTAGAAAAACTGTCTGCTCTATGTTCTGGATTGTATTATACAAAAATGAGAACAATTGAATCATATGTGGTAATGTACCAGAAGTGCATTGACCCTAAACTATTTATGACTTGGCATGATCGCCTTGGACATCCGGGTTCTATAATGATGAGACGAATTATTGAAAATTCGCATGGGCATCCCTTAAAAAATCAAAAGATATTTCTACCCAATGAATCTCCGTGCTCTGCATGTTCTCAAGGTAAGTTAATTATCAGACCATCTCCCTCAAAAGTCATTGTTGAATCTCCATCCTTTTTACAAAGGATTCACGGAGATATATGTGGGCCTATTCATCCATCAAGTGGACCATTTAGATATTTTATGGTTCTAATTGATGCATATAGTCGATGGCCACATGTTTGTCTTCTTTCCACTAGAAATGTTGCATTTGCTAGACTTCTTGCTCAGATAATTAAACTACGAGCACAATTTCCTGAGTATCCAATTAAGACCATTCGATTGGATAATGCAGGTGAATTTTCATCTCAAGTTTTTGATGATTATTGCATGTCAATAGGAATAGATGTTGAACATCCTATTGTCCATACACACACACAAAACGGTTTAGCTGAGTCTTTGATCAAAAGGCTTCAACTAATCGCTAGACCTTTACTTATGAAATCAAGACTACCTATTTCTGTTTGGGGACATGCTATACTTCATGCAGCATCTCTAATTCGCATTAGACCATCTGCATATCATAAATATTCTCCATTACAGCTTGCATTTGGTCAACAACCAAATATTTCTCATCTTCGTACTTTTGGATGTGCTGTATATGTTCCAATTGCACATCCACAACGTACAAAAATGGGCCCTCAACGTAGACTTGGGATATATGTTGGTTTTGATTCTCCATCCATTATTAGATACCTTGAACCCCTTACAAGGGATATGTTTAAAGCACGTTTTGAGAATTGTGATTTTGAAGAATCAAATTTTCCGTTAATGGGTAAAGAAAAGTCGGTGCCTGAAGCACGACAAGATATTACTTGGGATAATAAGACCCTGTCTCATTTTGATCCTCCTACAAATGAATGTAAACGGGAAGTTCAAAGGATTATTCATTTGTAAAATGTTGCAAATCAGTTACCGGATGTATTTACTGACACTAAAAGTGTAGTAAAATCTTATATTCCTGTTGTTAATACTCCAGCAAGGATTGAAGTCCCTGAAGGACAAATTGTCAAAGCAGCAATAGGTGAATCTAAAATACGCCTGAAGCGTGGAAGACCTATTGGTGCAAAAGATAAAATTCCCAGAAGGAAAAGAATACAAAATGAATTTGGTGTTCCTGAATAACACGTACCCACAATACAGGCCACAAATATAATTGGTGCTCCTAAATAGCTTAAATCTTCTATTCCAGAACCTCCTGAAGAGGAAACTCTTGAAGAGTATAAATCTCCTAAAAAGGGACCTCCTGAAGAGGTGTGTCATGAAATGTTTTCCCCTGAAGAGGAACAGGTACCTGAAAATAATGAGATCTCAATACATTTCATGAAAACTGGAGAAATTCTGGATAGAAATAAAACTGTTGTCGACAACATATTTTCATATAAAATGGCCCTTGATATTACCAGAAGTAATGAAGAAAGTGAGCCAAAAAGCGTCGAAGAATGTCGACGTAGAAACGATTGGCCAAAATGGAAAACAGCTATTGAAGCTGAATTAAATTCGCTAGCAAAACGAGAAGTATTTGGACCTGTTATCCAAACACCAAAGGGTGTAATGCCTGTTGGATATAAGTGGGTATTTGTACGAAAACGTAATGAGAAAAATGAAATTGTGCGATACAAAGCACGGCTTGTCGCACAAGGTTTCCTGCAGAAACTCGGGATTGATTATGAAGAAACATACTCTCCCGTTATGGATGCAATCACATTTAGATTTTTGATTAGTCTGGTTGTTACAAAAGGATTAGAAATGCGGTTGATGGATGTGGTCACTGCATATTTATATGGATCCTTAGACTATGACATATATATGAAAATCCCTGAAGGATATAAGATGCCTGAAGCATCTACAAGTACATCTAGAAATATGTACTCAATCAAACTACAAAGATCTTTATATGGGTTGAAGCAATCCGGACGCATGTGGTATAATCGCTTAAGCGAATATCTATTGAAAGAAGGATTTGAGAATAATATTATATGCCCATGTGTTTTTATTAAGAAATCAGAATCCGGATTTGTCATTATTGCGGTTTATGTTGATGATTTAAATATTGTGGGAACTCCTGAAGAGATCTAAAAAACCGCTATATATTTAAAGAATGAATTTGAAATGAAAGATCTTGACAAAACAAAACTTTGTCTCGGCCTGCAGCTTGAGCACTTGCCAAATGGAATTTTTATTCATCAGTCCATGTATACTGAGAAAGTCCTAAAGCATTTTTATATGGACAAATCTCATCCTCTGAGTACTCCAATGATTGTTCGAACACTTGATGTGAAGAAAGATCCATTCCGTCCTTGTGATGACGATGAAGAAATTCTTGGTCCTGAAGTACCATATCTCAATGCAATTGGAGCTTTGATGTATCTTACAAATTGTACTCAACCAGATATTACATTCTCAGTTAATCTGCTTGCAAGATATAGTTCTGCACCAACTCGAAAGCATTGGAATGGCATTAAACATGTTCTTCGTTACCTTCATGGTACGGTTGATATAGGATTATTTTATCAACGTGGTTCAAGTCCAGAATTGATTGGGTATGCAGATGCAGGTTATCTTTCAGACCCACACAGAGGTAGATCTCAAACTGGATATTTATTTACTTATGGAGATATTGCCATATCATGGAGATCTGTTAAGCAGACACTATCTGCTACCTCTTCAAATCACTCAGAGATCATTGCTATTCATGAAACAAGTCGAGAGTGTATTTGGTTGAGATCAGTTATTCAACATATCCAGGAAAAGTGTGGACTTCCCATGATCAATAATAGCCCAACAATCTTATATGAAGATAATACTGCCTGTATCACTCAAATCAGAGGAAGATATATCAAAAGTGACAGAACTAAACATATTTCACCGAAATTCTTTTATACTCATGAACTTCAAGAAAAATGTGAAATTGATGTCAAGCAGATACGATCTAGTGATAATCTGGCAGATTTATTCACAAAGGCGTTACCAACTTCCACATTCAAGAAGATTGTGCATAACATTGGAATGCAAAGACTCAAAGATCTTTTGTCATGCACTTTTCAGGGGGAGTAAATGTGCTGATTGTACTCTTTTTCTTTCGCTGAGGTTTTTTCCCACTGGGTTTTCCTCTGCAAGATTTTAATGAGACAATCTTAAAGCACTTGTGGATACATAAGAAGACTGTACTCTTTTTCCTTCGCCATTGGTTTTTCTTCCCACTGGGTTTTTACTTGGCAAGGTTTTAACGAGGCAGATTCCTTATTGGCGGTCATTCAAGGGGGAGTGAAATGAACGAACGAAATTTATCAGCCGCCCCTGTCCCACCACTAAATTATGTGAATGACCCCACCACTATTATTTTAAATTCCGCATAGTGACTTGCATAGTGACTTGCATAGTAACTTGCATAGTAATTTCAAAGCCTATAAATAGGGGCTTCAGTTGTAATGAATTTCATAAGAAAAAATAGAGAGAGAAAGAAAGTTTCAGTTCTTAAGAATTTCAGAGAGAATTTCTTATTTCTCTTTTGCAATAGTAGTTCCTTTCTTTAAGTTTCATAACAGTGGACAAATATTTTCTTGAGAAACATTTTTAACTTTTTGTTAAAGTTTTTCATCATCTCTAAAGATGATAATGCATGCCTTCTCTATCAAATCAGTGTATATGAGATGTTCCGTAAAACCTATGCCTGTTCCTTTGCCTTTTACCATCACGTTTTCCCACCCATTCTGTGACGACAAAAATGAGGAGGTAATTTGTATTATGAATAAATCGATAAAACAAATAATGTAAATATAAAATTAAATACAGTGGTAGTAATTAAGAGAAGTAAAATAATAAAGGCAGCACAAACATATCAGATTTAAGTAGTTCAGCTCAACTGAACTTATATTTACTATAGGATTAGTCTCAAAACTTCACTATAATTAAATAGAGTACACAGAGAGAGAATCAATAGATTTTTACAACAGAAATCACTCACCTCACGTGTTTATACTCAACCATTTAAGAAATGATGAAAAATGAGATCAAAATGGGTGCTCTGTTTGTCTGGGCGAAAATAGGAGCGAAGAAACACGTATGGGCTTCACATGAATGAGGATCGCGATATATATATATTAATGCGATCTCGCTCGAGCGAAAGTTAATCTCGTTCGAGCGAACACTGCTAGGTCAAATTCGCTCGAACTGAATGTCAAGCGAGGGTCTTGCGAAGTCTCTGTCTAAATCTCGCTCGAGCGGGACGTTAAACGAGAGTCGAGCAAACTTTCGGGTTGCACTTCGCTCGAGCTAGATCTCAAGTGAAAGTCAAGCGAACTCTCGGGTTGAATCTCACTCTAGCGTTGTTCCACCTTTCGATGGAATTGAGGATGGACCCCAAAGGTCATAATGAATGTAGTCCACTGTACCTTTAGTGTTGTGGACCCCTGTTGCAAGCTAGACCCTGCTCTGTTTGCCAAACACACAGTGCTCGCACAAGTCAAGTTTGTCAAAATTCTAATTCCCTAACAATCCCTACTTACTGAAGATAGACATCCCCTTCTCACTCATATGGCCCAGTCTCATATGCCATAAACGAGTGACATATGACTCTGCCTCTTCAGATACTAATACTGCAACTTCACCACTAACAGTACTGCCTTGGAGGAAATAAAGGCCATCTGTCTGGTCTCCCTTCATAACAACCATGAAGCCTTTGCTGACTTTCAGTACTTTACCTTGTCCTGTATACTTAAAACCCAAATAATCAAGAGCCCTCATGAAGATAAGATTCTTCTTTAAATCTGAAATGTGCCAAATATTTGACAATGTCCTAACTATCCCATCAAACATCTTAATCTTCACTGAGCCTAACCCTGCGATCTTGCAAGCCATGTCGTTCTCCAACAAAATAGAATCACTATTGACTGGTTCATAAGTCATGAATCAGTCCCTCTTGGGACACATGTGAAAAGTGTAAGCTGAATCTATGACCCACTTGTCACTAAAATGATTGGCTGAATCACTTATTGCAATGACCACATCTGAGCCATCAGATTCATCAGCAACATTGACGGCATTAGAGGAACTCGTAGATTTCTCATCCTTCTTCAATTTTGTACACTCACTCTTGTAATTTATAAACTTCTGGCAATAATAACACTTGATGTTTTTCTTATTGGACTTGGATTTCGATTTCCCCCGAGACTTCCCTCTGTCCTTCTCTAAACCCTTATCACTGGATCTACCTCTGTTAGTGGAATTTTTAACAATCAACCCACTGGCTTGGGTTTCACTACCCTTGTCACTGTACCTACTCCTCAACTCTTTCGAGTTCAAAACTGACTTCACATCAGCTAAGGAGATGGTATCTCGGCCATATAGCATAAAATTAACAAAATTCTCAAATGATGCAGGTAATGAACACAAAACAATTAAAACTTGATCTTCATCATCAAGTTTGATGTCAATATTTCTAAAATCCATAACAATTTTGTTAAACTCATCTAAGTGTTCAGTAATAGACGAACACTCGTTCATCTTGAGTGCATATAACTGTTGTTTTAAATACAACCGGTTAGTAAGTGATTTATTAATGTACAAGCTCTCAAGCTTGTTCTAGAGACCTTCAGCAGTCTCTTCCTCAGCTACCTCTCTTAATACTTCATCAGATAAAAACAATAAAATAGTGTTATGTACCTTCTCTTTATCATCATTAGACGGTATAGGAGAATCAGGAGACCTCTTTTCAAGAACTTTGAATAACCCTTGTTGGCGTAACAAATTTTTCATCTTCAAATGCCACAAATTGAAACTGCTTTGTCCATAAAACTTCTATACTTCAAATCTTGTTGTGGTCATCCCTTCAGTTCTTCACGGAACTAGATTGCTGTGATACCAGTTTGTTGGGAATAAACCGATAAAACAAATAACACAAATATGAAATCAAATGCAGCGGTAGCAACTAAGAGAATTAAAACAATAAAGACAACACATATACACTAGATTTAAGTGGCTCAGCTCAACTGAGATCCACTGTGTGGTTGGTCTCAAAACTTCACTGTAATCAAATAGAGTATACAGAGAGAGAATCAACAGATTCTTACAATAAAAATCACTCACCTCACGTGTATTCACTCAATATTCACATGTTTACATTCAACCACTCAAGAAATGATGAAGAAATGAGATCAAAAGGGGTGCTCTGTTTGTTTGGGCGAAAACAGGGGCGAAGAAACATGTCTACGCTTCGCGCGAATGAGGATCGCGGTACATACATATATGTATATATATACATATATTAATACGATCTTGTTCGAACGAAAGTTAATCTCGCTCGAGCAAACACTGCTAAGTCAAACTCGCTCAAGTTGAACGTCAAGCGAGGGTCTCGCGAAGTCTCTGCCTGAATCTCGCTCGAGCGCGACGTCGAGCTAGAGTCGAGCAAACTCTCGGGTTGCACTTCGCTCGAGCTAGATCTCGAGCGAAAGTCAAGCGAACTCTCGGGTTAAATCTCGCTCAAGCGGGACGTCGAGTTAGAGTCGAGCAAACTCTCAGGTTGCACTTCGCTCGAGCTAGATTTCGAGCGAAAGTCAAGCGAACTTTCGGGTTAAATCTCACTCGAGTGGGATGTGTCTTCACTCGAGCGAGAGTGCAGGAGTGACGTGTATTCATGTCATATCTCAATAGTTTAAGTCCTCGTGGACACTATTGGAGACTCGCAAACTTAAACTATAAGACAATACTAATTTTTTAGAGTAATTAAGAAAACGAGAAAGATGATTGCAGTAATATATGTAAGTTTAATTAATAAATTTTCTCTAACTTTCAATTGTTTAGTTTTGAGAGAGTCCAAAAGAAAAAGGGGAAGAGACGAGGCGTGTTTGAAAAGTCTGATACAGTTTTTGAATAAGGCAGTAGAAAGAAAAAGAGAAAAGATAAGAAAAAAAGCTCCCATAAACCTTGGGGGAATATATCAGTGGTAACTGGTTGTAAGGTCATTACATAAGTGTTGATTTAGGTTTTATTTATTTTTAGAGATGAGGTTATATGAGATAAGATAAAAGTAAAAAAAAAAATATTTTTTTAATATTAATTTTATTTTAAGATTTGAAAAAATTTGTATTGAAATTTGAAAAAAATTAAATTATTTATTTTATTTTGTATAAAAATTTAAAAAATATAATAATAAATTTAAAATAAGATGACATGTTTCAAATTAAAAAAAATAAATAAGACCTTAATTTACAGCATTTGAATAGGTCAATTGCATTGGAAAAGAACAAATTTATAAGCCACTTGACCATATCATGATAATCGAGGTACGTACGTACTAATTGATGTATATATCGCGAGAGACAAACACGTAGTAATTTGATGAAAATCCCACGTATACTTACACCTTCAGCTTCGGTAATTAGTTGCATGCATGCATGCAAATTGGGGATTGATTAATAAAAATACCTTCTTTAATTGAAACGAATTATATCATGAGATATTTTGATCATAAATTTACTAACCACTACTCTTAGCAGTAATGTTTTTATACATAAAATACCGAATATACCCTTAATCATTATAAGAAAAACGAATACATATAACTAATTAATTGTAATTAGAATGATTATTTATAATGAAATTAAATTATTTTAATTATAAATAATTATTTTAATTATAGTTAATTGATTATATATACTCAATTTAGTTTTGTAGTGACATTTTTTTTGTTGTGAAAGCAAGAAAGTGTCAGATGGTGTAGGAATAAAGAGAATTAATTCTTCTCATTATATTTCATTGTATTTCAGCATCTATATATACATGAACGAAAGAATAAACAAAAAGGAACAAAGTTTGCTACAAATTAATGACAGTATAGAATAACAATACAGTCCCTTTACGGTTCTACTCCAGAATGCCGCCAACTGTTCCATGTGTATTAATGTTCTGCTCGGGAATGACTAAAGCTGGCACATTGTTATACAGTATAATAGAGAGTAAAGATCAGCATGCATAACCGTACCCCAGATAGCTACGGCCACCATATGTAATGAAGTATAATTTGTTTGAAATAATTGCATTAGAAACAACACCTTCCATATCCCTCAATACCTACGTGATTGATGCAAGTTTGGTTACTAAATTTGATAGTTTTATTTAAGAATTTTTAAAAAATTACTTATTTTTTGAATTCGAATTTTCATATTTGCAAAACTTAAACGAACAAGCATTACTACTTACTATTCATGCAAGTTTGGCTAGCTTTATTTCTTTTTTTCCGAAAAATCTTTTAAAATTGAAAATAAATTACTTATGAAGAAGTTTGTCCTATCATTTTGTTTATGTAAAAAAACAAATTATCAAATAATGTTCATAAAAGTCCACAAAAATAGAAAAAAATTAACTAATTTTTTTTTTCAAGTCTATATAACTCTCTTTCACAAAATGTAATAAAAATTTAAAAATAAAATTATGTCAACAGTCACAAGATTCAATCGAAAACGCAACGTAATTTAAAAAGAAAATTCTCAAAAAATTTAAATCTTTCATATGCGAGGGTTCGTGGGCCGGATGTTTTTGGGCCAACAGCAACGGATCTCAGAATAATGTAGACAGGCGCCCATTGTTGCTCGTAGAGTCGTAGTTACTGCTTAAGAGTATTTTGGGGGCAGAAGCAGCAATTCTGTGGGCGCCTTTCTCCATCGATTTCCACAACTCCAATTGGGACGGTAATCCCCCATCTCCAATAGCTCATAAAGCTGAATCAATCAATTCTCTTTCCTCTAAACCCTACCCATAAACCCCTTATTTCTATCTCAATCCTCTCCCATGGATGAAGAGCTCCACCACGCTCTTCCCACCGGCCGTTGATTCTTCCCGCTTTCTTGTCGGTAGGTACTAACTCTATGCCTTCTACTTCCTTCAATGCTCTTTTCCTATTCTTTGTATTTTACTCGCTTCAGTTCTTTACTCTCATCCTGTTTCTCTCTAACTCTTGGCCTTTCATCCTATATTCCTATTCCCTTTCCTATTCTTTTCGTGTTATTTAATTTTCTGAGTAATAGTTACATGTTTTCCGACGTGTAGTCCCTTTTGCGTACAATGAAAATTTCTTTAGTGACAAATCTCACAGTATACTACGGAACTGTTGTGGAGAACCCTACAAGATAATTGTTTTTCCTTAATTGAAATAGTTAATCTTTCTTAATTGCCCACTTCCACAATAGCACAGTTAGTAAGCTATTGTTTCTAGCAGCACGAACGTTGATTTCTTGTGTTTTTCTTTTCAATAGGCTCACTCGGAGGTCAATTTTTATTTGGGCATTCATTTATTATTGCTATAGAGAAATTTCAACTCAGTTGATTGGGAGTGAATGTTCTGGGGAAAAGTTTATTTCGCGTTTTTGTGACATTCAACACATGCGTGACCTTTAGTTTATGCCAGACAACCTGTCTTTTGATGCTTTGAATTGCAAATATCCAGGATTTTTTTTTGTAAAACTTATATTTATTTATCATATATATGAACAGATGGACATGCACGCAAACATGCACTCTTCCAGAATATATCTTATGCCGATCTTGTAACTTGAATTTGGAACAGGTGGATCACCTTGGTAATTCCTATTTCTTATGTGTTCCTCAAATTTGGATTTTCTTTACTTCTTATAGTGAACCTCTATGCTTGGGTATTCTTTTAATAATGCATAAAGTTTATATGCATCTCATATGTATCCGCAAACACAAGTGTTTCCACTCTGAAAAGTCCCTGGCATAAATCTGATATAGAAAATTGTGTCAGCGTGTCTGATTGGAAACTTTGCTAGATTTTCGTTTTAATAGGAAGGCTGTTCGTATATTGATTGAAGATTATTTCCTTATCTTGATATGGCGTGCTCTAACTTATCTTCTTGGTTGGATAATCTATTTATTAGTATTAATATTATTTTCCATTCTGTTCTCCTGTGAAGATTACTTCACTTTTGAGGTCAGCATTGTGCTTCATTAGTTGGAAAACTATCATCAGAATCAATGGGGAGTACATTCAATCATCAGATTTTAGTGGAGAAGCTAGCCAAGCTCAACAATTCACAGGCGAGTATAGAGAGTATCCTGGATTATATGAATTAGGTGTTTCCTGTTTGTTTTTGGTTCTATAACATCTAAGATGATTTTTTGGATTTTTTTCATAATTTTGATGTTAATATAAGGTGTACCTAGATTAGTTAATGCTTTTTGTGATGGGTCTTTAGGACATAGCTTTATTGGATATTGTAATTTGCTCTCAAGCAACACCTCGGTAATGTTGCAGATCATTGTAACTTGTTTTTTTCCTTCTTGGATCAAATATATGCATTGTTCTTTGTTTGAACAATTATTTCATTGTGTTCCTGGTGTTTGCGGGTAGTTTGGGGCTGTTAGTGAGTTTGAAATCCTTAATTTGATTAAGCTTTATCACATTGGTGTATATTCCATATGAATAAAGCAAAGCAAGTTGTTGAAACATGGGATCAGCGCTTTCATGGTTCTCCACGTGAGCAGAGATTGGCCTTTCTATATCTTGCAAATGACATATTGCAAAACAGTAGGCGAAAGGGTTCAGAGTTTGTTGGTGAATTTTGGAAGGTTCTTCCAAATGCTCTTCATGATGTGATTGAAAACGGGGATGAGTATGGAAGGAATGCTGCACTTCGATTGGTATGTCTAATTTATCCTCTTGTCCAGTTGAACCGTGCATTCTGTTTTGGAAATATGAGCCTTGTGCTAAGTAGATAACTACACCTTAGGAAAGATGCTTTAGCAATGTGCAACATTTAAATCTGCAAGTGTGGTGATGTGTCATTAAGTCTCTCTGACTATTGGAGAGTCTTCTAAGCATGAGTCAAGATATGTATCGAAAGACATTGCCTCGGCTTCCCCATCACACATGGTTTTGATTTAATTCAATAACTTGTCTTTTATTGTTTTTATTTGAATTTTGTAATGCTTGGAAATTTGCTATAGCTTCAATCCAACGTAACATCAAAATTGAATCTTATGTTAGTATTGTACCAAAATGAATGCTGAAGTATGTAGTTGATATTCCTCTCTATGCTTTTGCTCTTTGGCTATAGGACGGGTAGCAAATTGTTAGTTTTAGTCTAGTATGACTTATGAAAAAAAAGTTTTTGTCTGGTATGATTTGAAATCTCTATCTAATCCACACTTATGGCATTTAATATGTACTGGACACTTGATTTTATTGTGTGGAAATTACCACTAAATTTATATCTAGTTTTTCCTCATGCAGATAGGTATATGGGAGGAGAGAAAAGTTTTTGGTTCTCGGGGGCAGATTCTTAAGGAAGGACTGGTGGGTGGTAGGCACTTGGAAAATAGCAATAGAAATGGAAAGAATTTGAACTTCAAACTGGTAATTTAAATTCTCTGAGCTGATTTATGTGTGCATATATATTGAAGTTTTCTATACACCTTGCAGACTAATTCTGTCTCTCTTTCCCTTTTAAACAGAGACCATCTGCTGGAAATATATTGGAAAAAATTGTTTCAGACTATCATGCTGTTTATGGTGGCCAGTTGGATGAAGATGTTATATTAAGCAAATGCAGCAATGCTGTTAGCAGCCTTGAGAAACTAGATAAGGAAATTGGTGGTGATATTAATTCAGGTACTTCACATATATGTATTTTTTTTTATACACTTGGGAGAGAGGAGTTTCGAACTCTAGACCTCTATTTGGAGGCTAGGGGTTATGCCAATCAGGCCACAGGCCTTTAACACTTCCCGTATGTGTATTTCATAACTGCTTTCTCAAAACTCAAATCTATGCAATTATTGTGATTTATATGTGAGCATGTTTGCAATTGGAAACATATCTAGTGCTCTCTTTTTTCCTTTCATCTTTATTTAACATCTTACAGGCAATTTTCTTATTTCTAATCAGGTTATGATAATTTCATCTTTATTTAACATACTACATGTAATTTTCTTATTTATAATCAGTTTATGATAATTTCATGGATGTTTATCTTTTGTATTATCAATGTATGTGTTGTGAATAAGTTGAACCTTGCCTTGAAAATTTTATTCAGAGGTTTGTCATACTGGCATACTGTCATCAGACTTAGGACTGCCTAATCAATGCTGCAAAGTTTAAATTCTAGGCAACTTTAACTGACCTGGTTTTTTGGAATCTTGTCCTTGATACAAAGTGTTGTCATTCTTATCAGACGTGTCTAGAACATAGAAATACATTCCTATCAAATTTATAGATATTAATATATATAAAAATATTATATATATTAATATTAATAGGAGTAAACAAGTACATTGGGCGTACAAAAGAAACACCTAGCCTGTACTAGAGAGTCCTAATGACTAATAAGCCCATGAAAATTAGAAATATATCCAAAATACACCAAGTCCGAATGGGAACAAAACACATCGCCCCAACCCCAACCCCAAACTTGTTCTACGAGGACAACTTTAATGCCCTCTTTTTAGGCTCCGTTTTGATGTTGAGTTAAGCTGAGATGAAAATTGAGTTCTTTATGAATAGTATTGAGTTGAAATAAATGAGTTTTGTGAGGTCCACCTAAGATGAATTTAGATGTATTTGGATATTAAGATGAATTTATATAATTTTTTTAATAAGTAAACAATAATATTTATAGAATAGGCAAAGCCAAGTACATAAGATGGTATATAAGAGACAAGATGGTATGTACAATAGAACAAAATCATGCAAATGAAGGCCATTGAAATCTATAGCTGTGGCCCATAAGGATAAAGTACGCAAAAAGAAAGATCGAAGCTCTTTCAATGTCTTTCCTTATCTTCGAAAGTCCTATCATTTCGTTCTCGCCAAATGTACCACATAATGCAGATAAGAATCATCTTCCACACTATTTTGAGAGGTAGTACACCCCCAAGAGATGTTATGCTAGCCAATAGCTCAACCACTGTAGCAGGCATTACCCAGTTCAAGTCCAGTAGACTAAAAACTTCGATCCACATGCATTGAACTGTCTCACAGTGTAGCAAGATGTAATCCACAGACTTTCCAGATCTTTTGCACATACAACACCAATTTGTGATAATAACCTCGCGTTTTCTCAGATTATCAGTGGTGAGAATCTCCATTGATAATCTTGCCTAGGGCAGCTATCCAAGTGAAGAATAGTGCCTTCTTGGGTTGGGTTGGCTTGGGTTGGGTTGGGTTGGGGGGGGGGGGGGGGGGCGCTTATTCCTCCAAATTTGCCTCCAAGGAAAGTGAGTACTTGATAAACACGTAAAGAATTTATAAAAGGATCGAATAGTGAAAACACCCTTACCTGCCAAAGTCCACTAAAGCTTATTGGGTTGCATTCCATTCGTCTTCATGGAATAGACAAGCTTAAAGAAAGCCTCAAAGCTGTCAACTTTTTAATCTTGAGCTACTTCATTGAATGTAACATTTCATCGAACTTGGTCGCTCGATTAGATCATGAGGTCCGCACAAAAGCTTCTTGATCACATGCTAGACTGCATACATATGGAAATAAGTCCTTTAGAGCTTCCTCCCCACGCCAAATGTTCCTCCAGAATTTTATCCTTGAACTCTCACCCAACACAACTTTAGTGTGACGATTGAAAACCCTCCAACCTTGTCTAATATTTTTCCATATCCCAATTCCATACGGCCTGCTCACCTCATTAGTTCCCCCCCCCCTTCCCACCAAGATCACCATGTTTGCAATCTACCACTAATTTCCATAAGGCATCCGGTTCCATATTATACCTCCATATCCACTGTGAAGTAGGGTCCGATTAAAAAGTCTAATATTTTTTATACCCAAACCACGTGATGACAAGGGTCTGCACACCTTGTTCCACCTGATTAAGTGGAACTTGACTGCATCCCCCATCCCGCTCCATAAGAAATCGTGATAGAGTTTTTCAATCCTTTGCGCCACAGAAGCTAGAATGGAAAAGAGAGAGAATATTTTGGTAAGCTTGAGAGGGTACTTTTGATCAAAGTCACCCAACCTCCCTTCGATAAATACCTCTTCCATCCTGCCAATCTTCTTTCTATCTTCTCAATCATTGTATCCCAATTTGATACGGCCTGTGAAGTTTCCCCCAATGGTAATCTCAAAGTATTTCATCGTAGGAGAAACAACCTTGCATCCAAGAGTGGTGGCCAAGTGCCGAGGACTACTTACATTCCCCAATTGGCATCAGTTTGGATTTATCAAAATTGACTTTAAGACTTGAAGCTGCCTCGAAGCACAACAAGAGAGCCTTCGGCATCCTGAATTGGTTTTGATTGGCCTCACAAAAAATTAAAGTGTTATCTGCAAATAATAAATAAGAGATAGAAATAGAAAATCCCTCCATAAAACCATTTTGGACCATCGCTGAGATCATCCTACTAAGAGCCTCCATAGTAACAATTAAGAGGATCTCCTTGTCTCAGATCATGGGAGCTACTGAAAAAACCAGCTGAGGTGTCGTTAATCAAAACTGAGAATTTTGCAGCTAAAATACACCATCTAATCCATTTGCACCATCTCACTCCACAACCACATCTCTCCAACAAATGGACAAGGAAATCTCAATTTACATGGTTGTATGCCTTTTTCATATCTAGCTTGCAAATGATCCCTACAACCCCTACCTTTAGTCTGCTATCCAGACATTCATTAGCTATAAGAACAAAATTCAGGATTTGACGACCCTTAACAAAAACATTTTGCACCTTTGTAATAATTTTACCTAAAGCCTCCCCAAACAGGTTTGTCAGCACCTTGGAGATAATTTTGTACATAAGGCTAATGGGTTTGAAATCATGCACATCGGATGCACCGTTCTTTAGTATTAATGCAATGAAGGTAGTGTTGGACTTTTCTCGAACTTTCCTGCCAAGAACAATATAAGGTAATGTAATAACTTTCTTGCATTATATCCTCTTTCCTATTTTCCAACAAGTTTGGAAGAAACCCATTGTGAAACCATTGGGACTCTCACTACTTTATCACTTGCCATTTTTCTTACGACATCATATACCTCTACCTCAAAAAGTCTCTCCAATCAAGACACAGTCTGTTGTTCAGTAAACAACTATTCATAAAAATCCACCACATGGTTCTTGATCACAGGAGCCACATGGTTCTTGATCACAGGAGTCTTTGTACAATCCACACCATTGATTTTTAACATCTTAATGGTGTTATATCTCTTATGAGAATTGGCAACCCTGTGAAATAACTTAGTACATCGGTCTCCTTCCTTTAGCCATACAACTCTCTTAACTTTTGGCATCAGGAAATTTCCTCTAGGGAAAGTACTCTTTCTAACTCTGATGTCAACTCTGTCTTTTGGTTTATTTTTTCTTGGGAAAGGGTTCTAGTCTCAAGTATCCTCTCGAAACCATGAAGCTCCTCCGTCAAACTTTTCTTGCGCTCCTTGATGTCTCCAAAGAATTGAGAATTCCAAAGTTTTAAATTAGTCTTTAAAGCTTTTAACTTTCCTGCAAGAATAAAGGAAGGCGTACCATGAAATTGATAAAAAGATCACCAATTTTTTACTCTGTCCACGAAGCCTTCACTCTTGAGCCACTGTTTTCAAACTTGAAATACCGATGACCGTCTTGAATATCGCCGCCATCCAACAAGATGGGGAAGTGGTCCGAAGAGAGGTGAGACAACCTCTTTTGATACACCTCCAGGTAATGAGTTTTCCACTTTGGCGATATTAGAAATCTGTCCAGCCTAGACCACATCTGGTTATTGGACTAGGTGAAAGGGCCCCCTATTAGGGGAAGATCTACCAAGTTCAAATGAATAATGCATGCTGAAAAATTAGCCATAGCTGGGGCCCAAACGATTGTCTCCAGATCTCTCACTAGGGAATCTTATTATGTTGAATTTCTATTGATGCACCAAGGGAGGTCCCACCAACTATGTAGAGCAGTAAGTTCTTCCCATAACAAACCTCTCAAGCTATCCACATACGGCCCATAGACACCTGCAAAAGTCCATAGGAAATTATCTTCCACATTTTTAAAAGAAACAACCACATCATAGTCTTCTATAAAATCCTCAACTTTCTCCACCACCCTCTTATTCCACATCACTATTATGCCACCCGAAGCCCCATTCAATGCCAAATACGCCCAATCTACATACGAACAACTCCACACACTTCTTATTAAACTCCGAGTGATCAAGGTGAACTTCGTTTCTTGCAGGCAAATTATGCCTGCCCTCCACCCCTGAAGGAGATTTTTAATGTGAAGGCGCTTAGAAGCCTCATTCAATCCTTGGACATTCCAAAATACAATTTTCGGCTTCATAAAGGAATGATATTTCCTTTCCCTTTGATCTTTCTCGACTAGATGAGTTTAGATATATTTATAGGAAGTTGAAAAAGGTTGTAGGTCACGTGTTTAAAGAGAGATTGAGTTGAAAAAGGTTGTTAGTCCCACATGTAAATTGAGTTGAGATAAGTTTAGTAATTTTAGAGTTGAGTATTTGAATGTTAGATTCACTTTAAAATTAGACTAATGAGTTGAGTTCAATTTAACATCCAAATGGGATCTTAGTCTTCTCTCAACCTGAATTACCTCCCTTAGCATCGTAGTTGATTGTCTAAGAAAGACGTTTTAACTCCATGTTTTTCTTAAATTTGGATTTGGTTTCAAGCGAGTGGCCTGCCTCAATAAGAGTAAGTAGTGCTGCAAATTGGTTGTCATATCCCTTATATGAAAGCCCCACATATTGCTGAACCTCGTTAACCTTATGTAGAACCTAATCCAATGATGAACCCGCTATATTATTTATCAGAGGAAGATATACTAGGGGAATAATATTTTCCCCAGACATAGCTTCCAACTACAGTCTCAACCTTAAACATTCCTCCTCACAGGGCACCAATGACAAACCCATAACCTCCCCACCATCTCCTGCATTCAAATCCCGTATCTCCTCAGCAGCTATATTGTTCTTGCTCATTGTTGTTGTCACTATTGAAGGTTCCTTCACCTCCGGCGTAGGTGTCGTCGTTCCATTGATGAGAACATTGCTTGTAGGTGTGCCACCCCCCGACTACCTTTTTTGTGCCACTTCGTCATACCCTACTGCTTCTTTATGAGGCATAGAACTAATAGGGTTAGGCTCGTCCCCGCCTCCCGAAACAAGTGGTGAAGCACTAATTTATGTTACATTCTTTTCATCTTTTGAAAGAGACTCATCCTCATCCGCTTCTTTCAAAGTACTCAAAATTCTGGAAGGGCCCCCATCTTCAATTAAAAGTGAACCCTAAGAAAAGTACTAACCCAATTTGCAACTGGTGACTGAGGGCAATCAGACTGCAATGTGCTGATGACCTAAGTGACATTGGTGTAAATAGTGATGCTAGCGCTCGATGACCCTGAACTTGAGGCCTTCAAACCCCCTCATTCTTTTATGGCCCACCACCCAAACTCATGACCAAGTCTAGCCCTTTATCCACTTTAATCATCAGATCTCTCACATTCTCCTTAACTCCCATCAATTGAGCTCTGATAGTCCACAAGACCGCCTCCACTTCTCCGACCCTCAAACATTCAGCAGAGGCACTCATTTCATCATGCAACACGAGGAGTGTGCTTACCCTCCATTTCTCCCAATGTCTGCTGTCGGCCTTTGTCTCCTACAAGTGCCTTAGTGTTTCCTTCTGCCACAGGGCTACTCTCGGCCAGAATACATGTCGGTGAGCTCAAGACACCTATGATCGGGAAAGGCCTTCTCGCTGTCTTTCCATCAACAAACAGCCCTCTATTTGCATTAGTGGATTTGGACGTAGTGACACTTCAAATGGAATGCATTAAACCTTTCCATCCGATGCTATTTGTGCTTTCAAGGATCACTAGCAAACATTTCCTCCCATTGCAAAATTCTGAGAGTTGCAAAAACCTACCTCTTGCATTAATATGGTGTTGAATGATAAGAACTCCATTGCCCATCCTTAGCTCCAAGAGGAGTTCTAAGCAATCCTCCATTCCCTTAGCAACCCATGTAGCCAACGACCGACATAGATACATGAACTTAGCCATCCTTTTGCTATGTTCAGAGATGCAAAAGTTATTTCCTTCCCCTTTTCTGTAAACAAAAGTTTTTTATTCCACCTTCAACCACCTTTCACCTTCCATCTGAGGTAGTTCCGCATCTTGCGTCGTCATCATATGATCCCAAATCACAAGATCATCTCCTAGGATCATCCCGCATTGTCATCACGCATCATTGTACTGGAGTAAATTGCAGAGCTGATGTTTTTGAAGCTTACACCAGATTTGTGCCGACAAACCAAAATGAAGGTTTCCCAAGAAATTTCCGGTTGCTGGAGGGCCATTGCAATGGCATGAACCTACATGATTACCTTGTATCTAATGCGCCTACATAGTGTAGGGCACACCTTTTTTAATTTGAACTTTGTATTATGGCTGTGACTATTCTTTGATCAATAAAGTTTTTGTTTACCTATAAAAAAAAAATCTCTGAAATGTTTGGTATAATAGGGCAATTCCATGGATCTGCATTTGTGGAGGAGCTGAGAGGGCAGCATGCTATACTGAGGGACTGTATTGAACAACTAACGGCAGTTGAATCATCCAGAGCAAGTCTTGTCTCTCATTTAAGGGAAGCTCTCCAGGAGCAGGTTGGTTGGCCAGACTCTGCATAGCTATCTACTATTTCGCAGGAGATAATGAGATTAGTCGAACCTAAAGCTGAAATGGTTTTGTTGTCAGGAATTTAAGCTGGATCGAGACCGTAACCAACTTCAGGTTTGTCGCTTGTATAAACCCTAATTGGGTGGGAGTATTAGTTAACTTTCTTGCCTTTTTTATTTCTCTTTTTAATGGACAAAACGTATAGAATGTCAGAAATCTTTAGTACAACTTCCAATATCTCTCCCTTTATTTGTGCATTCATTGATACCATTAGATTTCTGAACTTCTATGTTCAGAAATTGAAGAGATCTTTTAACTTGTTTCTTTCTAATTTCTTTGGAATATGGTATGTAAGCATTCTAACTGTTTGCATGTTTTCCTTTTGCTATGTGCCGTTTTCCAGGCCGCACATTCCCAATCAGAACAGGCAGGTAATATCTGCCAACAGTTACTAGATAGAAACAAAGGTCAGTCACCAGATGAGGCGAGCCCGAGGGAAGTTCAGACATCCATGGCACCTAATAGCTTTGTACCAGTAGATAGGGAACAATCTGCTCCAGTAATGTACACACGGCAGGTTTCCTTTCCTGAAAAATCTGCCCAGGTTGAGGATGACCCACGCAAGTCTGCTGCTGCTGCAGTGGCAGCAAAGCTAACCGCATCGACATCCTCGGCCCAGATGCTCTCTTACGTCCTATCCTCCCTTGCATCAGAGGGAGTCATAAGAAATCCAGTGAAAGAATACCCGAGTGCTTACCCTCCCGAGAAAAGGCATAAGCTCGTAAATGACCAATCCTCTTACATACCTCAGAATCTTCAACAAACGCCAGTTCCTCCTTACCCTCATCCAGAATCTATACAGCACAGTGTCTCTAGCACCAGCCAACAGTTTACTCCAAATGAGCCACCGCCTCCTCCCTCATCGTCTCCTCCTCCATTGCCACCACTACCACCTATGCCACAATATGCACTAACCCAGTACATGCAAACTGCTGGATCAGTGGCCAGTCTACCATACAGCTATGGGATGGCCCAACAACAGCTGCCTGCAATGCCTAGTTATTTGACAACCGGGGCTCCGGTGAATGGAATCCCTCCTTTTACAACACCTCCTACAAATTCTTATCAGGGTTTTCAGGGTTCTGAGGGTAATATCTACAACCAACCATCGTCCATGCCAATGGCTCCAATTTCTCGACAATAGAATTTTGAGTTCCATAATGGAGGTCGTTTTGATGTTGACCATAGCTATTACAAAAATTAATGAAGCTTCATGGTCTGCCTGGCCCCTAAATTCATGTTTTTGAGATATTGATTCATACAACTAATTAGATTTGCACATAGCGAATGCTTGTAACCTAGTTATATTTTCAATTGATAAATTTATGGAGGTAATTAAAACAGTTCCACTGTATTACTAATCGAGGGAAAGAGGAATTTAATTTTATTGACCAGGGATATGCATACTGGTTGAGGACATATGATATTGATATTACCATCTGTTGGAGTATGGGCCATGGCTCATATTTGATGATGATACAGTGGCAAGTATCAATATATTCGTACCCTTAGAGTTAGTATAAATATATATATATTGTAATCCTAATTTAGATTATAGTAAAACTTTAGATGTAGGTATATCGTCAAATGATGTAAAATTCTGTATTATTTTTCTCTATTTTTTTATTATTATTTCATATTATTTATCATAATTATCGCACGATCACAATACTATCGAATCAGGAAAGTCTAAGCTGTTAGATGTTGTAGAGGCTGCCATCACTGAATCTAATCCAGTAGGCATGACCCTAGTACTAGATCATGTACTGGTCGTATAATTATATCCCGCATGCGGGATATAGTAAAAACGTTACCATGTATTATCAGCATTTATGTTCTTCTTCTGGACATGGAAATTAGCCTAAAATGACTTCTTTCCTCATAACGTATGGGCACTTTAACATGAATAATTGCTCTCTCTTAACAGTTGAATTTACGCTTCTTTTTAACCCCGGGGACGCACTTTCACATTGCATGGATTAATCGAATCTGATTGGCAAATGATAATGGGCTCATGTTTACTTCTCACAATCCGTTATCAACCATTAACCACCGAAGTGCAACTCTTTTTTTTAATCAGTACGAGCATAAAGCTAGAGGACTTTCTGGTGTCCACAATTAATATAGACATATGCACATGCAGCATGTTATGTTATGTAGACAGATGCTAGTGGTGATGATCAATCAATCACGTGGTACGACGTGTCAATGGACATGTTAAGAGACATAATAAGTTAACAATAGGAGGTAGGTTGGTTCATGAGTTGGAGTTAAAGAAGGAAAAAAAAAAAAGAAAGGGCAAAAAAAGAAGGGTTTGGTGGAAATGAGTGCAGAACTTTGTCCAGTACTTTGATTCTCAGCACGGCCAGCACGAATGCCATGATGAGTACTCTGAAGTTTGACCACCGATAGAGGCAAAGAGCTCTTTACCGTAAAAAAATAAGGCTCTAGAGTGACGTCGGTTCCCATGGTTTTGGGATTGGAACTTTGAATTGGAAGGAGTCGGTACTTCAGATCAAGCCTTCAAGAGCATTAACATTAAATAGGTTAATTTTTTTTAAAAAAAATATAAATTTATACATATAATTTTTTTTTATCATAATTCATCAAAAATAAAAATAAATAAATAAATAAAAATAATTTTACTCTTTAAAAGTAAATAATAAATAATAAATAATAAATTCAAAATTTTCTTTTATAATTTACCATTTATTTTTGAAGAATAAAAATATTTTTATTTCATTTTTTCTCTTTATTTTTAATTAAATATGATAAGATATTTTTGATATATGTATAAATTTATACTTTAAAATTTTTTTTTAACCAATTCAATACTAATACTCTTATATATATATATATATATAGTGCTGCTACTTGGAGATTCACATTAAAAAAAAAAAGTTGTATTTTTCTGGGCCAATATTCTTCTGAACATTACGAATAGATAATTGACCAGGCACTTAAGCAGAAAGCAATAAAGTAATAGAAAGACGAAACATTTCCTATACTAGTACTACAGTGCTAGAACGTACAATGTGAATGCGAGACAAAAACACCGGCAGATCCCAATATCGATACATTTCCAACTAAAAATTCAAAATATGGAAGCCCCCGGCCTTCAAGGCTACAATCCAAACGCAGAAGTACTCAGTACTCACCACTCATATAACGTTACTGTTCCCATCGACAGCGTTATCTCCCATGCCCTCGCAGGTTCCTCCCCAGCCATTGCAGCGAGTTTCCGAGCTGGCTTTGCCCTCCCTCTCACCTAGCCCATTGCGGTTATTTACCTTTGCTTTTTTCTACTCTTTTTAGATTTCTTCCAAATTCTTTTAGCTTTTTGTCCACAACTTAAAAAATCTTTGATCTTGTTGCGTCTTTTCAACCATCATGCGCTGAGTTTTTAGAATATGTTGCCACCAATTTATGGGAAGATCGACTAGACATGCGACGTTTTTCACTCATGTGCGGGGTCCGTGTACGTGGTGTCCATGTACTGCCCCATTAGAAGTGTTTCATTACCGCCACGTGCAGCTCCATTGGAATCAACGACTTTTGGTCCCTTGTTTTTGACTGTTCGTTTGTTCTCCATCGTGGCGTGTGGTTTCCAGTTGCCACCACTGTCGAAAATGGCCTCTCTTCGATATATCGATTTTTTTTAGTGAGAATTCCTTTCAATTTCAACCAGACTAGTTTGATAAAATGCAGCGTACCTCCTTCCGTTGTGATTTTTAGTCGTAATTTTATAGTCTGTTTATTAGATAATTTTGAAACTACTTTTTACGATATTCTTTTGATCGAGATTGGTAGAAATTACACTTGTGATTCTGAACTTTTTTTTTTTCTCTTTTATTTTTGTGTTTGTTGTGTATTGATTATATTGAAATAATTGTTGATCAGGACTTCCTCTTCATTAAATTTGTATTCTTAAATTCATTTAATATTATATATATTATGTTTGTCTTAATATATATATATATAACGTTACTGTTGTAAGTGACAGAGAAGCAGGCGGGTTAGGACAAGAAAAGGTTAAAAACAGAGAGAAAAGCAAAAGCAGTCAACGTTGGGGAAACATCAGCTGGTTTTGCAAATGTGAGGAGCAAAGGCTGAGAAAAGCCGCGGTCTTGTCATTTGCTTTAACGGTCCAACAAGAAAGGATGGGTATATTGATAGATAGGAAGATAAAGATAAATATGGTTGGTCGCATTTTCAAAAGGTAGATTTGCGTCAGACTTTGCTAAGAAAAATAATGATCACCAATTCCATGAGATCAGTACAGCATGCGCGCCATGGGAGTCCAATAGACAACCTCACATTTCCCCACCAAACATGCAGTTGCTGCATGCATACCTGCCTAAAAATTATCCTAAACTTTCTTCTTCCCTCCTGATCATGATATATATGGAGGGCCAAGTCTTTAACGGATATAAACCATGATGATCATGTACAGAGTGACAGCGCTTGGCCTTGGCTCATATATATGTATACGTCAGCCCTAATGCAAACCTTGTACGTAGGAAGAGTAGTACTACTACGGCTACGTACTGTATAATTCTTAATTTTGAGGCATGCATGCCGCCTATTAAATTATATGTGGACCTAGGTATGTTTAATTAATTCGCATCGTATAATCGGGTTTTCTTTTTTAGAATAAAATATTGTGGATCATGAACTATATAGTTACTAGCTTTTAAAATTAATCTTTAAACCACTAGCTAATTAGTTAATAGAATATAATGATTAATGACCATCCCCAAGTAATCTTTCTAAACACAAATAACAACTTATATATGCAGATAAATGGTTTCTAAAACAATCATGATCAACTATATTGTATTGGATGATCAATATTATTGGCGCCATTATAGAGTAGAGTATCAGATTGATGATATGGCCGTATGTATAGCCCAAGCAGGGCCGGCTTAATAGGCTAGAAGGTTTAAGGTTAAAATTTTAATTGAGTTTTTTTTTTCAAAGTAAAATTAAATAAATTTATTTTTATTTTATTTTTTATATTAGGTCTTTATTTAAAAATATATTTCCTATCATTTGTCAAGTAAATTACTATGTGAGATTTTATACTAATATTTTTAATTAATAATTATATATAATATTTATTTAATACTTTTGATATTTTTTTATTGAGTTAATTAATATTTTAGGCAATTGCCTAATAAGTTGCTTAATAAAAGAGCCAACACTGAGCCCTAGCTAGCCCATGAGTTAAAATTTCCTCCTTACATGTAAACCTAATTATATAATATTCAAATTATAAATTAAAAAAAAAAACAAGTTCCATTAAGAAAAAAATCAAAGTAAATAGTAAACAAATAATTGCCGACATGCATGCATGGGAATATGATTTTAATGGTTGTCGTGAGCACACCACTACGTACGTACGTACAGTAGTGTCACCGGCTTTTCGCGGCGACATGTTCCTATATATGTGCCTTTACCTCGACCGATATATAGTACCTTTAATAATATCAGACGTCCTAACTATATTATATATCCTCGGCCGACCCAATCTGTTAACTTCTAACCTTTAACCTGACCTCTCTACTTAATTAATACCTCACCACGTGCTGCTTATAATAACTTATTATTTTCTAGTGCAAAAATTCTTTTGAAAATGAATGAAATCTCTCTCTAGTAGATCTCTCTCTATGATCTTTAGCAACACGTATCAGTAGATGTGTAAAAAGATTAAATCAGACCAGAGGACCAGACCGGACTGGTTGTCCCGGGCCGGGACTGGACCAGACCAGTTGGAGTTCGGTCCGGTCTGGTCTAAAAAATATATGGACCGAAAAATTCCGGTCCGATCCCGATCCAGGAATTTCAGCCCCCTGGACCGGACCAGACCCTACCGAATCCCTAGAGTTTTTTTTTTAAATTTTTATTTTTAAATATATGTATATATAAATAATAATATATAAATTTTAATATTAATATTAATATATACTCTTATAATATATACTCTTATAATATTAACATATAAATAATAAGTGTATTATTATAATTTAATATATTATTACTAATTTATCACTATTTACTAACATATAAATATATAATATACTAATGTAAATTGTAATAGTGTTATTACTTATTAGTTATAGTTTATTAACATATACTAATGTAATAGTATTATTAGACTATTAGATTATTAATTATAGTTTACTAACATATTTAATATTTAATATTAACTAACATATTAATATATATGCTTATATATTAACATATAAATAATAAGTTTATTATTATTATTTAATATATTATTACTAATTTATCACTATTTACTAACATATAAATATATAATATACTAATATAAATTGTAATAATGTTATTACTTATTAGTTATAGTTTATTAACATATACTAATGTAAAAGTGTTATTAGACTATTAGTTATAATTTACTAACATACTTAATATATAATATATAATATATAATATATACTAACATATTAATATATAATATATACTTTTATAATATTAACATATAATAATTTATAATAGTTAAATTTGGACCAAAAAAATATTTGATTATTGTAGAATTTTATATTAAATTTAGCTCATTAAATCAAATGGGACGTTCCTGGATCGGACCAGACCACCCCTAGATCAAATTGGACCAGACCGGTATGGACCAAACTCCTGTTCGGTCCGGTCCAGAGTGAGAGAATTTTTAGACCGAATGAAATTGGTCTACAAATTTTCTGAATCGGATTAGACTATTTACACTCCTACGTACTGGTCGTCTCTGGGAAAACTTCCAAATAATATTTAACGAAATATCTTTCCTATATATATAGGTATTCTATTATATATATATATATATATTATATAAAGCTTAAAGTTACAAATTAATCTGACTACCTATATACGTATATGATCAGTTGTAGCTAGAGTTCGAGGCCAGGCTTGCTCTTCCGTACCACATGATCATTAATTACTCCATAAAACTTAATTAGGTTAGCCATGATTTGATCTACGTCGCGCGATACATAAATTAATCTTGCTGGCCATGCCTGTACATCATTTCATGGCTAAGCAAACTGATGATCATCATGCTTACTTTGAAGCTTAACCCAACATGACCGTGACCTGCATGAAGTGAAAGCTTAACCCATGCATATATTGTCTGGGCACGCGTATGATCAATAGCTAACTAGCTAGCTAGCTAGGGCATGAGTTCATTTATTCAGATTAGAATGAAAAAGAAAATTGATATATAATTTTCCAATCGAGTTAATTAATGAAAACTGATCAAGCTGTTTTTTTTTGTAGTAAGTATTAACGAGAGTTTCAAATATGTAGTTTTAGGCCACGTTTATTTTTAGATATGAGTTGAGATAAAATAAGATGAAATAAAATAAAAATGATAAAATAATAAAATATTATTATAAAATATTTTTTTAATATTATGTAAGAATTTGAAAAAGTAGTTTTAGATTTTGAAAAAATAAATTTTTTTATTATATTTTATATAAAATTTTAAAAAAAATATAATAATAAATTTATATTTTTTAATTCTGTCCCTCAAAAGAAACCGTCACTTAACACTATAAAAAAAATGGTCAAATATAATCAGTCTGATGCATTCAAAATAGGTAGAAATGGCCAACCTAATACAATCTGGTCACTTATGCTCTTTTTGAATGCATCATATTATATCTACCTAAAAATCTTGTAGTGTAATAAAATTATGTAGTCATATTGTGAAAAGTACTGGCTATTAGATTCAATACAAGAATCGAGTAGATCGTGAATTAATATCAAACCCCCGCCAAGGCTTATATATAATTAATATTAACTTATTATATATAATTAATATTAACAAGAAAATCAAGTATAAATAATCAATTAATTATAATTAAAATAATTATTTTTGTTGAAAATAATTTTTTATGATGTCTTTTCCTAATTTTTTTGCGACAAAATTTAATATTGTAAAATGAAAAATGAAAAGCAGCACTCTAGTTGCACACTGGGTGTTTGAAGGAAAAAAATATTAAAATATATTTGTGAGAGGAGTGTGTAGGTGTGCATCAACACAGTAGCAGCTGCCAAGCACTCCCTTATAAAATACCTATTTTTTTGTAAGATATATATGATCATGTGTTTTAATTAAGAGGAAACCTAGGATTGGGTTCGACCGACCGAACCCTATAGGAAAGGTAGCATGCGCCGTCGTTGGTGGAAGGTAGGAGGTCGCTGGGGGTCATCGTCATATGGATGAGGTCGCCGGAGCCCACCAGTGCTGATGGTATGAGCAGTCTGTCGTCCACTGCTACCGGCAACAGTGGGATTCGGCTGAGGCCAAATCCTCCCTTGAAAAATTATCTTTATTTTATTTTTTTATTATATTTTTTATTATATTTTATTATATTTTATTATTGTATTTTTTATAATATTTTTTAAAATTCTTTATTATATCTTTATAAGGACCGTATTTTTTATAATTCAATTCAAATAAATTCCAGTATCATTTTTAATTAAAGATAATGTTACATATAATCATAAAATTGTAAATGACGTGCAATCATTTTAACTTTTTTAACAATAAATCCTATTTTTTTTAAAATAACTATACATCATTTAAAATTTTACAACTATATCTATTATTTTTCTTTAATTAATTAAATCGAACACCTACCTGCACACAGCTGGTCATGATTTTGTTTCAGCTTGTGTATCCGTACGTACGTACGTGTTCAGACGAATTCTTACCCGATTTACTTTGAACCGCGAACGTGACCTCGAAATTGGGTTGAGTACCATACATGTTGATCTCAATTAAACCTTCTTTTAGGGTTTTTGGCGCAAAAAGATCAGGCCTAGCTAGATTGCAAGCTATATAATTCACGTCCAGTTGCAGTATTACGTACTCAAAGTATTATTTTTGTACGAAATAATTAAAACGCATGCATATATATTCTAAAATTATATTTAGCCGTCAAAAATATTTAAAAGTGTTTATAAATAATAATGAAAAAAAAAATAATAAAAAAATAATAAATAATAATAAAAAAATAAAAAGTAATAAAAAAAAGTAAATAATAATAAAAAAATAATAATAAAAAAATTTTGAAAAGATTTTGTTCCAAACTTATCCGACTTGATGATTATAAATAAGGCTATTGCACGCCACAACGTCTATACTGGCTCATCTTCAGGTTGTTATTGTCATTGTCTTATATAACTTCTTGCTTTTTTTAACTAATGATTAAGATAAAATTATCGTAAAAGTCTCTTTTAACCGGATTAGACCAGCAAAATGTGTTATACTCCTTTCATCTGCAACTTTTAATCTTAGGTTTCTCCTTGCTGGGAATGGGTATGAGTCGAACTTTTGGCTCCAAAACCCGCTTGCTTTTTGTTTTTTTAGTATGGCTACTTTTGTTTATTTTAGAATGACTGTTGCCAACTTCCACCCATTTATATATCTTTATAACCCATTAGTTAATCCATGTTTCGCCTGCGTAGGAAAAATAGAGGGATGCATGCCTGCTGTGAGCCATATATATGTACATGTAGCCTATATATATTTATATATATTAATATATATATATATATGAATAATTCTTTTTATAGTCTATTAAATATGGACTGTATTGCAGTCTACATAAAAATGCTTTAATTTTATGACTAAATGAAATAAAATTTTCAGATTTTTAAAGTTTTTTATTTGTAAATAAATTTGTTTTAATTAATTTTATTCTAAAATAGGAATTTCTCTTTTTGTTTATTACTTGACTCAAGGGCAGAATTACCCTTTGGCTTGAGGGACTTTGGCCCCTCCAAAATTTTTAAAATTTCATAAAAATCAAATTCTGAAAGGTACTTTTATGAAATAGATTATATAAAAAATTAATATTTATCTTTTCTTAAATTTTATTTTGTAAATTGACTCTCCCAAATTAGATTTTTTAGTTTTGCTCTTACTTGAACTGTAAAGGAGTCCAATTTTTTAAATTATATGTAGCATTGCCTATATATATATACATGCATTTTCATCACAAAGACGTATGCAAACGATAAGCAAATTATTAGAAGAGTCATGTGTGTATGTACGTACATGCGTAATCTTGAAAAACAGTATAATTAATGTATTTTAGGGTATTAAATTAGGAAATTTTATCAAAAAATCAAGATCACTTGTAATAAGAACAATTTAATCTCTTTAATTTATAGTACTACATGTTTAATTATTAACAAGGAAATTCCGCAGCGTTTATAATTAGCGTCATCTGATCTCCACCAAACATGATATCACCTTATAATAATTATTTAATAATCCTTTATTAGCTAGGGACGTCGGATATTCAAATTAATTTGATCAAACACGCAGCTTGGGACGCCATATATTCAAAGATCAATTGTACTAACAAGGAAATTCTGCAGCGTCGCCATTTGTTCCCCAGCCATCATTGCGCGTTCCAAAAGGGGTGGTGGCTGCACTCCAGCTCCTCCCTCCCATCCAGCCCTAGTCGGCACCTTCTCTTTGTTTTTTTTTTTCCAATTTCCCTAGCTTTTTTCCAAGTGTTTTGCCCATAGCACCAATATGTCCCGATCTTCTGTTTGTCGGGCTCCTTCTACCACCACGCACCAGATCGTTGAACTCTCTAACTGTTGATCAATGGAAGGAATGGAGAAGAACGCCCAGACGAGTGTCGCGTAAGGCTCATGTACGGGTGAGAGTGCATGTGAAACCCACATGCCGCCATGCTAGGAAGGGTCCCATGCCAATGCAACTAGTACCATTGTAGACAACGACCTCGGATCCTTCAGTTTTGGCTACCAGTTTTCACTTCAGAGTGGCCCATGCTTTTCACGCACTGCCACATTAGGCAGTTGAACTATATAACCCGGTGCATCGGTTCATCTTCGGATCATTATTTTCCTATTTTCCTAACTAGAAATCAAGTTAAAGTGGATATAAGAATATCCTTCAACTAGACAGCTTAATAGAATGCAACAAACCTCCCCTTAGATGCAACTTTTTGTTGCAGTAAAATAATTTGTTCATCAGACTATTTTAAAACTGCTTTAAGTAGTATCTCTTCAATGAAGATTGGTGGAAGCTACACTTGTGGCTCTGAAACTATTTTTATTTTTCGATATTTGATTTATATTTATTGTATTAGGATACTTGTTGCATACTCCCATCTTACTAAAATTTGTATCTTATAATCTCTTAATTTTATCTATAAAATGATTGCCTTCAGAAGTATAACATGCAGCTATGCTTGATCATACACGACCCAAGTTAGCAATGGTGGATCTCTTTAGGGGCAAAATCCCCCAAAAATTTGAAAAAAAAAATATACTATTTTTTTTTATAATTAAATAGAAAAAAAATTAATTTAATCTTGTATTGGCCCCCTAAAAAATTATTTGGCCTCCTTTATAAAATTATTTTGATTTGCTTTAAAAATAAAATAATTAAAATATATTATACATAAAATAAAATAATACAATAACAAAATTTTTATTATAGATAATATATATATATATATATATGCAAGCCTATGAAGTAAGGTGACTTTCATTGGCCTATCCAACTTTTTAAAATAGTGTACATTATCAAGAAGTTGTCTTTCCAATTTCTTTATTATTAGTTTCAAACTTTGCTCCTTCGATTTTCTCCAATGTGGCAATATCCATTGGACCATTTCACGAATAGCCATTAAGACACTCAAATGTTGAAAAACACCTGGGTAATTGGATAGACACCAGGCTAGATACGGATCATGGTACACCATCAATTTTGTTTATTTTCTTCTCATCTAGAAGACTAGAAACTATCGCTGCAGCCTGCAGTTACTTGCAATATTCATTAATCAATTTCCACCATTTTCATTTCACTTCATATTCGCAAGTCTTCGCATTAAGCAAGTGACCCATCATGGCATCACCCACGGTACGCATCTTTCTAGTTTCAAAACAAGTTATTCTGCCATTTATTGTTTTCATCCATGATTTTGATTTAGTTTCTCTTTTATGTTATCAGTAGTCACTCTCTACAGACTCTTCTCAGACTCTTAGTGCTTCGTCCAACATCCATAGTGACACGGTCCATGATCTCTATCGCAGCTCCCTTTGACTTCCTAGTTCCTTGGTAATTTTTATGTTATCTTAATGATATATTATTATTGACATCTCATATACTTTTTTAATACACAGATTTTATTATAATATTAAAATTATATAAAAATAGAACAAAAAATATTCTACATATATTATTTTAGTTTTATTTGATCCCCTTAATTAAAATAAATTCCTAATTCCGCCACTACAAGTCAACATTTTTTCCCCTGCCAAATATATATTATATATATATATATAAGCTTATAGCTAGCTAGATTCCCATCCGTTATATTAATCTTTATCCCGGCCCCTCTGATCTAGCTTTTGATTATCAACCCCCTCCCACCACCAATCCAATCGAATCCTCTTCGCAACATTTATAAATATACCTAAAATCCTTATGACTAAAAGAGATCAGAATATCTACTGATCAAGAAAATAATAAATAAGTGGGGCATCTAATCTTAAGTGATGGACTCAAATCAAAAGAACAAAAAACAAAAGTGATATTGATGATCACGAGTCATGATATGGATGGACATACCTACGTAAAACTGTTCTAAATTGAAGTCCACAACGCTCATATATAATTAACAGGTAATATTATATTATTATATATGATTTATGAGTACCGCGTCAACAGTACTTATGCAATATATTATATAGCTATCTGCGCTATATATGAAATATTCCAGCTTCTGTACGCGCTACATGAATATATGAGAGATTTGTTTCCTGTACTAGGAAAAAGAAAGTACCGCCCCAATCTCTATATATAAGAGATCAAAACTTTGTGTATATATACATTATCTGCATGTATAACTTTGAGAATATTCATCAATCTCAAACGCCTATGTGTAAGCTGGCATGGAATCACTTCCATATTCGACTTTATCTTTGCCACCTGATCATACAAAACATTTTTCCTTATCGCGCGAGAGATCGCATTTTTTCTTTTAATTTCAAAATATAGGGTAAAATTGAAGAGATTTTTCATGTTAAATACATATTTTTTTTCCTAGTTTATTGGAGTTTAATTTAAGAGTAGTGTTATTATGCTTTCTTAATTTTTTCACTTGGTACGTCTCTTAGTGTAATTTATATATATATATATATATATTTAAATTTAATTTTTCTACTTTTTATTTTAAATATTTTTTAAACATATTTAAACGTTTTTAAAAAATATAAAAAATATCAGGTCATGCTAAAGATTCCAATGAATTTAATCGAAGAGTATTGGGCAGAAAATGGGCGTGAAGGTCACGCCAAAAAAAAAAAAAAAAAATACTAATAATAATAAAGGTTTGTGGTGGCCACGTTTAATCCTTTTGATGAAGGTAGGGCCGACAACAAGGACGAAGCAGCCGTCTAATTGGCAGCAACCACTTCTGAAAAGGCTGGACTGTGCGTGATTCCTGTCGACTCTCAAGTCTCAGCTCTCCTTATATTGATTAATTAACTTCCCCAATTGCATTAAAAAAATATATACTTACCACTATGCGATATTCTTGCAGTATTTACATCAAACCCTGGCCCTTATCTCTTGCTAATTAATTCCTTTTTTTTTTATGACCATCAGATTGTGAACTACTTAAAACTCAAGCAGTCAAGCTAGATCTCTTTGCCTGCATGGGCTGACGCTACCAACAGTCGACAGTCTACAGACCAAGTACTTTACATGAGGGCTAACCCTCAAATATAAAATAAAGATTATTTATAAATTAAACTTCCCCAAACTCACGTCTATAAATACCTAGCCTTCTCAGCCAGCTAACTTCCAACAATATCATCCCTAGCTACCTCATCATCAGATCATCGAGCTCAGTGATCAGTCATTTGCCGTCTTGATCATCACATTCTCTGCATAATTAATTGCTTCGACTGCTTTCTTGGTCATAACATTTTCCTTAAATTTATTGTATATCTTATCAATACAGAATGCATTACCAGACCCAGTCTTGGGGTTCCTATATGGGAACAAGGAGCAATATTAGTGGCAGCGTGGCCGTGGGGGATCCAGTAGAGCGCATACAGAGGCTGGCCTCAGAGAACGCAGTGGTGATCTTCAGCATCAGCACCTGTTGCATGTGCCATGCCATAAAGCGCCTCTTCTGTGGGATGGGGGTGAACCCAACTGTGCACGAGTTGGACCATGACCCTAGAGGCGGCAAAGACATGGAGACCGCTCTAATGAGACTCTTGGGAACCTCCTCCGCCGTCCCCGTCGTCTTCATCGGTGGTAAACTTGTTGGACCAATGGACAGAGTCATGGCCTCCCATATCAATGGCACTCTCGTCCCACTTCTCAAAGAGGCTGGGGCTCTTTGGCTCTGATGATGTTCTCTCTTCCTTTGAACTTTATTAATTAATGGTTTTGATTTACTTAAACACAGAGATATAAAAACGCATGCAGAGGAAGAGGAGTACTACTAGTACTAGTCATGTTTGTGAGTCTCTAGCTAGCTCTTGACCAACTAATGTGTTAGTTTGTACACCTTGTTTGTCTTTTTTTTTTTTAATTTTTTTTTCCTTTTCTTAAAAGTAGCTCGGGTTTGTTGGTTTGCTTTGTGCTCGCACTAAACCGTGTCGCAGAGAGAACCGTAATTGATCCCTCCTCTGTAGGTATGCATAAAGAAAAGGACAAAAAATAAAAAAAAAATGGTTAACTCTTATTTCTTTCTTCTGATCAATCTATCGTTATTTTTCAATCTTTTACTTCCAAACTTGAGATGAGAGATTTTATATATATGTAGTCGTTGAGCTTATAAAAGGTCATGTACCCAAAATAGTCCCATCACAGCCCATGCCCAAATAGAGTCGAAAGCTCGACCTTAAGCTCAATGGTAGAACGTCTTTAGCACTGAATCGAAGTAAGGGGAAAAAAATACAAAAGAGTATCTGAATTCGTAATAATATTGTTTAAATGATATATCCATTGACCTGCATATATATGATTAATTAAAAAAAAAAAATTGGTTGACAGAAGTAGGGTGTTTTTAAATCGAATGGGTCACAGGTAGATGGGCTAGCCCTGTTTTTAGTAGTACGTACCCGCATTCATTCGATCACGATTAAGCTGGCCGGTTTAGGGATCAAACTCTGTAAATCTTGGCCCATAGCGCAGATGTTTCTCTTCCTGATCTTCATATATCCAAGACGGTCCATTAATTCCATGGATGATTTTAGCATCGGCAAAAAATAAGAGAGTTAATTTTTCTAATTTATTAATATTTATGGTGTCTCAGGATTAATTATGCAATAGTAATAGTACTACTAGCTACTACGTACTCATGATGTAAATTGTAGTATGTGTATATAGATATAAATATTACTTGAAAGCTTTGCTAGCTATCAAGTTCGGAGGATAAAGAGAAGAGAAAAAGAAAAAAGAAAAAAAGAGCAGCAATCATTTGCATGGACGGAACTTAAGAATCTTTAACAGACACTTGAAACTGAAAGTGGAAATTCCCTTAATTGGTATAATGTACTGCCACCAACAGGCTCACATCAATCCAACGTTAACGGCATCTTCTAGATAGGACGGGAATCAAGTTGATGGAGAACAGCCTCCCTCGGCCTTGCAATACCACCATATATACACGCCGGAAAAAAGAAACTATCTCCACACTATAAGAAAATTATTATTTGTGATTAGTTATTATTTTTTTTTATCAAAATAACTATTATTTTCTGTTAAAATAAATGTATTTTTACTGTAAATTATAATTTTTATCGTAAATTATAATTTTTATCGTAAATAATCTATCATAAATACTTATTTTTCTTATAATATCATTATTTAACATAATTACAATATGAGTTATAAATTAGTTAATATTGACCTAATCCCTAAGTTGGTCATTTCCTACCTCCTTCGTCGAGCAGTACTACTCGTCGGTCAGCCCTCCCTTTGGTCTTACAGCGTATGTATTTCTTCTTTATTGTTAATTTTCTTTCCTTTTCATGGTACTCTTACATATTCACTACAAGAAATAATGCCTATTAGGGCGTTTACCAGTTTGCTACAATTAAAAATGCTAGCAAAGGACACCTATAGTGGTACTTAAAAATATTTTTATTTGTAAAACCACCATACTTTTATGGGGTTGAGTTTTCCATTTATATAAGATGTATACAAAACATAGTAGAGTTTGAATACAGAGATAAAATAGGGAAGATAATTACAAATGGAAATCGTATATCAAACAAATGGAATCCGTATCTCTTAAACTATATTTTCTACAATCAGGGAGGATTCCGTAAATCAAGAACTAATTTACTGGAATCCTTTACAGCTCCCCCCCCCCCCCGGGGCGGCAAGCTAAGAGTGGGATTAACAAAAAATCGTAGCTTGGATCGAAAGAAAATATAAACATCCTGTGAGACACTCTTGGTGAAGATGTCAGCTAGTTGTAAATGAGACGGAACATGCTGAAGATGAAGAGTGCCAACAACAACGAGCTCACGGAGAAAATGGCAATCAAGGTTGATGTGCTTGGCGCACTTGTGGGACATAGGATTGGAGCTCAAAAAATTGCACTCTTGTTGTCACAAAGAAGGAGAGGTCGGTGAGTTAAAGGAACCCGGAGATCTGGTAGGAGATGAGTGAGCCAAAAAACTTCAATAGCAGTAAGGGCGAGAGTGCGGTATTCGGATTCACAGCTTGAACGAGAAACCGTTGGCTATTTCTTGGCACTCCAAGAGACAAGATTATTGCTAAGAAAAATTGAGTAACTAGAGGTGGAGCATCTAGTGTTTGGGCAGTCAGCTCAATCGGCATCCAAGTATGTAACTAAGCTCATTGAGGAGGATGAAGTGAACTTGAGGCCAAAATGAAGTGTTCCTTTAACATAGTGAAGGATTTGCAAGATCAGGACGCATGATTGTTAAATACTACAAGGCACCCACTAAGGAGCGATAGAGAGTCAGATTCGCAAATGGAATTCCTTTAGAAGAGAGTCGTTGAGAGACAATCATGGGAGTAGTAATCGGTTTGTTGTCCAGCAGTTGAGCATGAGCTAAGACATCAGTAGCATATTTAACTTGGCTGAGGAAAAGACCGTCTGGGTTGTAAGATGCCTCAAGTCCAAGAAAATAATTTAGTGGGCCTAAGTCCTTGACAACAAATTCAGAGTGCAGCGGGGAGATAAATCCGTTGATGAGAGTAGGGTTATTCCCAGTGAGTATGATATTGTCAACGTAAAGGAGGAGATAAATAAGATCATCCAGCCTATTGAAAACAAATAAAGAAGTGTCGGCACGGCTGCAAAAAAATAATAATCAAGTTTTAGAAGAAATGAACTAAAACGCTGAGTGTAGGCACGTAACACCCGGATAACTAACGTGTCGACAGGGATGACGAGACGTAACGCTTGTCGTATGATAAGAGTGATATATATTATCACGGGAACAGCGAGACGTAACGCTCGTGAAAGTGATATGATTAGTGGAAATGGCGAGACGTAACGTTCGGAAGATTGACACAAGACTGATCATAACAGGAACGACGATATATAATACCTGGGTGATTGATGAGTTATATGTAATGGGGACGGCGATACGTAACGCCCATTGGTAATAAGAGATAAATATGTTGTAAAAGAGTTATCTGTGATGGGGAAGACGATACGTAATGCCCATTGAGGATAATAATTGAATAAGTTCTAAAAATGTGTTGATAGTTAAGAAAAATGAACATAAGTTTCATAAGAGTGCAAACCTGTGTAGGTTATTGATAAGTTGCATGAAACATATTTTTGATCACGTTTTATTAGTTTTTTTTAAAAAAAAATTAATGATGGCTGTGTCTATACTTTATTAAGTTAATTATGTACTTACTGAGATTTTTTAGGAAATCTCACTCTTTTATAATTTTATATTTTTTTCTTATATGTGTAAATTATATACAAGATGTGATGGCCAATAGGGAGAAAGTCCCGATCATGTAGGAGACTCCAAAGAGTCCTGAGGGACTTTCTAATTATAGTCCTTATGTAAATTTTACTTTTACGTCCCTAAGACTCTCTATATATGATCAGCCGGTAGACTTATGGTATCACAGTATACCTGCTTTTACCGAGCAGGAGCAACGTATAGGTTGCTGTTTAACTTTAGGATTGGATGGTTC
The DNA here is from genome assembly GCA_036898215.1 of Platycarya strobilacea. Classification (NCBI taxonomy): domain Eukaryota; kingdom Viridiplantae; phylum Streptophyta; class Magnoliopsida; order Fagales; family Juglandaceae; genus Platycarya; species Platycarya strobilacea. Next base: position 593,788 of record CM072552.1, on the reverse strand, counting down.
CCTATCTATATGTGGGGTTTATTCGACACCACAAGGACAATGACAGTATCTTCAGTAAGACCATTGTCTTAACTTGAATATGTTTCGTTATGTGAGGAAATTTCTCGAAATTAAGAACGAACCCAAGTGACCATAGGGATGGTCTTTTGATGTGTATTTTTTTATTTGGTTGACACTGATAATTATTTTGTGCATGTATATATAACAGTACAATGTTTGACTTATGAAAGGAGAATGTGGAAGTTGAAAGTTAAATCTTGCCATATGTGATCTTTAGAATTTCTTTTATATACCTAATCCATTGTGAAATATATGACTTATGCAGGTAAGTCAATATATATGTTTTAAATTATTGTTACGTACAAGGGTGAGTAGCTTAATGTTACTTATCCTGACCCTTTGACTTACGTTAAATCCCAAACGTGAGTTGGGGGCGTCATAAAGTGGTATTAGAGCTATTACATCTCTGAGTAAAATCTACATTGTCCTAGGAAAAATGGATCACATGGCACAAGAATAATATTAAATTTTATAAGATTGGAATTGGAGTGAGATAGATGAATAAGTTATACTTTAGAAATTTGGAAGTTTCTAAAGTAAATATAGCTCATGATGGAGTTTGGTACGTTTCAGGAAGATAAAAATGACAAGAGGTCGTCTTACTTCGAAACGAGTAGAAATAGTAGCACCGAATCCTCCCCTGGTTACTCCTCCAAGGATTGAGGAGTAGACGACACCGAACCCAAACCCACCTTTGGAAGGAAGACATGAGGCACAAAACCCTCCATTAGAGGGAGGCTAGACGATAGCCAAAGCTATTCGGAAGATGACTGAGGTGGTGAGAAATCAAATAGAGCAGAGTCGTCATCGTCAGCCGGAAGAGAATAGAGGAGAAACTCAAGGATGTCCGTATGAAAAATTTCTAGTTTACCGATATCCGCATTTTATGGGAATGGAAAGAGCATTAAGGGTTGATAAATGAATCATCAATCTGGAACGTATTTTTAAAGTTAGTGGTTGCACTGAGACTCAGTATGTAAAATGCTAGATATTTGGTGCAAGGAAGAGCAGGTTTATGGTGGGACATGAAACGGAGACTGCTGAAGCTAGAGTTAGAGAAAATGTAATGCCCTCGTGGGAACGGTTTAAGAAAGAATTTGATGATCTATTCTTTTCGGAATCGGTGAAGAGGCAGAAAGCATTAGAATTTGCCATGTTGGTACATGGTGGCATGATGGTGGATCAATATGCAGCTCGGTTTATGGAAATGGCAAGGTTTGCCCCACACTTAGTGGCCACTGAAAAGATGAGAGCACAGAAGTTTCAAGAAAGATTGTAGCCACGGATTCGTATGTAGTTGGCGTGCCTACGAATGGAAAATTTTCAAGAACTAGTAAACATAGCAGCCGTAGCTGAGGCTAAACATAGGAGCGTGATGGCGCAAACTTCAGTAGCTGGAAAAAGAAATTTTCCTTATTTCGGAGGAAAAGATGCTGGGAAGAAACGAAATTTTAGATCTATGGATGGAGGAAAAGGTATGGCAGGAAATTCAAATGTACCGGTTCTATTTCCAATATGTACAAAATGTGGGCGTCCACACAAGGGAGATTGAAGAATGGATGCTAGAGCTTGCTTCAAGTGTGGCCGGCCAGGATATTTGATCAAAGATTATCCTCAAAATGTTCCTTAAGGCGTAGCTATCCAAGGAGGAAAAACTAAGGCACCCATGAAAGCTAAAGTTTATGCAATCACGCCAGGAGAAGTGGACATAAGGGCTTATGAGACTATAGACGCTAATGTTATTACTGGTAACTTTTTAACCTTTCTTCTTTTAGTCAATGAATAGATTCTTTAGATTAGTAATAATAACAGTAGGATAACTTTCTTAGGCGAGGTTAAGTTGAAGCAATGCATGGTCTATAATCTGTTTGATTCGGGAGCAATAAGATCTTTTATTTCATATGAGTGCGTTCAAAGATGTGAATGAGAGGTGGAACCTTTGGGTCAAAAAGTTATAGTAGTCATGCATGATGGGAAGATAGCAGGATGTTATCGAATTGTAAGAAATTGTTCTTTGGAAGTTGGGAGTTTTCAGCTAGTCGCTAATTTGATATGATTCCATTTAATGAAATTTGATCTAATTTTGGGAATGGACTGGCTAACCAAGTATAACACTAAACTTGGTTGTCGTAAAAAGGAGATAGTTTTCGACTTACCAAAGAAGGAGAAGTTTTGTTACCAGGGGGAGATAATTGATTCTGTTTCTTCTATAGTAACTACTAAGCGAATGAAGAAAAGTATTGAGGAATCGGCAAAAGTGTATGTTATAATAATGTTAAATTCCTCAGAAGTTGTTAAGAGTATCAAATGAATTCCAGTTGTGGAAGACTTTCCAAGTCTTTTTTGATGATCTGCTGGGATTACCTCCTGACCGTGAAACGGAGTTTGCTATCGAATTGGAACTAACTACGACTCCAGTTCATAAGGCACCTTATAGAATGACACAGGTGGAATTAGAAGAGTTGAAAACTCAGATTGAGGAACTTTTGAAGAAAGGATTCATCAGACCAACTTCGTCTCCATGAGGAGCACCAGTGTTATTTGTAAAGAAGAAAGATGGAACAATGCGAATGTGTATAGATTATAGAGATTTGAATAAGGTCACAGTCAAGAATAAGTATTCGTTGCCACGGATAGATGATCTGTTAGATCAATTAAGAGGAGCTGCAGTATTTTAAAAAATAGACATTCGATCTGGTTATCATCAGTTGAAGATCAATGAGCAAGATGTACCCAAAACAGTCTTTCGAACATGATATGGGCATTTTGAATTCTTGGTTATACCATTCAGATTGACAAATGCACTAGCGGTATTCATGGATTTAATGAACCGAATATTTAGACCTTATTTGGATAATTTTTGTGATAATTTTTATTGATGATATTTTGGTTTACTCCCAAAATGATGAGGATCATAAAAAGCATTTGAATATTGTAATGGAGATCTTGTAGAAACATCAACTGTATGCCAAACTTAGTAAGTGTGAGTTTTGGCTACGAGAAGTAAAATTTTTGGGTCACGTGATCTCGAGTGAAGGAGTTTCTGTGGATCCAACAAAAATAGAAGCAGTAATGGATTGGTAGCAACCAACCAATGCACACGAAGTACGAAATTTTTTGGGATTAGCTAGATATTACAGAAGATTTGTAGAAGGATTTTCTAAACTATTTGCGCCTTTGACAGCATTAACCAGGAAGAATGCTAAGTATGTTTGGAGTGAAAAATGTGAGAAAAGTTTCTAAGAGCTAAAAAGAAGATTGACTACGGCACTAATGTTACCTTTACCAGAATTTCACAAACCCTATGTGATATATAGTGATGCCTAAAAAATGGGACTGAGGTGTGTATTAATGGAAGAAGGAAGAGCAGTTGCGTATGCATCCCGACAGCTTAAAGATCATGAACAGAATTATCCCACTCATGATTTGGAATTGGCAGCTGTGACATTTGCACTAAAAATCTGGAGGCACTACTTATATGGAGAGAAATGTGAGATATTTACGGACCATAAAAGTCTTAAGTATCTTTTTAGTCAGAAAACTTTATATATGAGACAAAGAAGATGGATGGAGACTATAAGTGACTTTCAATGTGAAATAAAATATCATTCTGGAAAGGCTAATGTGGTAGCAGATGCTTTAAGCAAGAAAACTCAGACTGAATAATTATCAGTACTAGCAGCAATGTGAGAGATTCTTGTAGATAAGTTATCACAAGAACTCAAATTAATGATGATTCAAGGAATGTTCTTTTAACAGATGAGGAGATCAAGGAAGGACAGCAGAAGGATGCTAAGCTAGAGAAGATGAAACAACAAATGTTGGAAGGAAAATGGTCCTCACACTACATGATTTTAGGTGATGGGATGTTCTACTTTGGAAAAAGGAAAATAGTACCCGATAATTCAGATTTGAAAGAATAATTGATGAAGAAAGCTCATGGTACACCATATACTGCCCATCATGGAAGTACTAAGATGTATCAGGATTTAAAAGAAAAGTTTTGGTGGGAAGGCATGAAGAAAGATATTGTAATCTTTGTAGCTAAATGTCTAATATGTCAGTTAGTGAAAGCTGAACACCAAAGATCAGCTGGTAAATTACAATTCCTACCAATTCTTGAATGGAAATGGGATGATATATCTATGAATTTTGTGGTAGGATTGCCAAGAACATCAACAGGGAAAAATGCGATTTGGATAATTGTTGATCGATTGACAAAGAGTGCCCATTTTTTACCTATTTCAAACATGGATTTTATGGAAAGATTGGAAAAAATTTATGTAAAAGAAGTAGTTCGTCTGCATGGAGTGCCCAAGACCATAGTATCATATAGAGATCCAAGATTTACATCTCGATTTTGGCAAATTTTACAGAAGATAATGGGTATCAATTTAAATTTTAGCAGTGCATATCATCCTCAAACGGACGGGCAAACAGAATGAACCATTCAGACTTTAGAAGATATGCTGAGAGCTTGTGTTTTGGACTTTGGTAAAGATTGAGAGAGTCTGTTACCATTAATCAAATTTGCTTACAATAATAGTTTTCAAGCTACCATACAAGTGGCGCCTTATGAAGCACTTTATGGAAGAAAATGTAGGTCTCTTATATATTGGGATGAAGTCGGTGAAAACAACATTTATGGACCCGAGTATTTACAAGAAATTAAGGAGCAGATTATAAGGATAAGAAATCAGATAAAAACGTCGCAAAATAGGCAAAAGAGTTTTGCAGATAATTGCAGAAAAACCTTAGATTTTATGGTAGGAGACTGGGTGTATTTGAAATTTTCGCCTATGAAAGGAGTTATGTGATTTGGTAAGAAAGGAAAGTTGAGTCCTCATTATATTGGACCTTATGAAATTCTGGAAAAAATAGGTCCGGTGGCTTACCGCCTAGCATTACCTGATAATCTGCAAGGAGTCCATAATGTTTTTCATGTAGCTTCCTTGAAGAAAAGTTTAAGCAATGAATCAGTTGCAGTGATTGATCCAATCCTATTAATTTGCATCCCAACTTAACCTATGAAGAGTGGCCAGTGAAGATTGAAAATTAGAAAGAGCAGACCCTTTGAAACCGCACGATTTCATTAGTGAAAGTACTCTGGAACAATCTAGTTTTTCAGGAAGTTACATAGGAACGTGAGGATGTAATGAGAGCTAGTTATCCTCATTTGTTTGAAACTTAGTTGTATTAAATTGTGTTTTATGTTTGAACTTTGATATTTGTATATAAATCTATTTGTATGATGTTTGTGTTCTTTTGATATCTATTATTTTTGATGATTGGTTTCACTCAGGATTATGGCTCCAAAAAGAAAAGCACGAATGTCAGTCAATCCTGTAGATCTGTTAAAGAAAATATGGAAATGATTAAAGAGAAATTTTGTAGGGAAAAACTGAAACAATGGAAAGTAGATAGATTACGTTGGTTGAATAAGAGTGAAAATCATAGAACACATATCATGGACATAGATGAAAAAGGTAATCCAATCTGTAGACGAGCTTTGCCAGGTGAGGAGAGGCAACCCACTCAAAAATGGTTGCAAGCAGAAAGAGAATTGTTGAAAAGAGAAGATAAAGGAAAATCCATCATAATGGAGTTATCTGATAGGTCTAAAGATAGAAAACGTCAATGTGAGGAGAGACCAGTCATAGAAGAAATGGAATCTAAAATACTGCGTAAATTACGGGAGATTAGTGTGAATATGTATTTTGATCAGGATGTCGAGATGATCTTTTACTATTCTCAAGATTCATTGTCAAATGAAGAGAAAGTCCCTACTTCTTTAAAAGAATCTACTATTGCAAGCAATCGAGGTATTAATTCATTGAACCCTAAATTCATGTTTTAAGCGATTTCGGGGACGAAATCATTTTTAAGGGGGAGAGAATGTAATATCACAAAATTTCTAAAATGAACTTTTATTTGAATTTCTTTAAACGATTATATTTTGGATATATTTTCGGGGAAAATAGAGTTGGAGACCTAAATGAAAGTATTGGGTTTAAAATAAGTGAAATAATGTATTAGAGAAAATATTATGGAGAAATCTTGAAGATTTGGGACAAGGTATTAACTAGAGAAATTCATTTTAAACTTATAATGAGTTTAATTTTCAAGAATTAGGGTGTAAATGCAAGAGGAAGTGGTTGAACCAAAGATCAAACACTTGGTGTACATTCTCATATTAAAATGTCGAGTTTTAGTGTAATGATCATACGTTACTCATATGAGATCCAAATGAAATAATTCTAATTTTTATAGAATCCTAAGAGATAGGTTTAAAACTTTTATGTTATGAGTTTTTGAATATTTGGACAGTATCAATGACTTATTTCAGAATCAAGTGGATAACTCTGGACTGAGCTTAAACCAGAACTCAAGTTGGAGAATATGGATCCAAATGAGATTCTATCCTAACCAAACTAAGAAGTGGCCTTCTAGAACTTATTAAGTAGAGTTCTAAGGAGGTTAACAAGTAACCAAATAAGTTATGGGAAGGCTAAGGGGCGTGGCTAACCATATGAAGGCTGGAAAGGGAGATGCATGCATGGGTATGTGAGATGACACCTCATCCCTTATCCTATAAGCCTTTATCCAACCATTGATCAAATGGTTAGCAAAAATATCTCAAATACTGACCATTGGATGATCATTTTAGGTCCAAAACTTAAGATTTATGGGGATTTAGTTTAATCATGAAAAAAGATTTAGAAGGGACACCTCAACCTATGCAAACTAGAAACTTATGGTTTTTATCAAGTTATCCCTCTCCTCTCCTTCACATGAGTCGACCATCACCCCTATAAATGGACATTTGGGAGTCTTCTAACTCTTTTGGAGAAGCCTAGCACGAAATCCTTTTGAAGGAAACCAAAGAAAGCCATTCTTTAGTCTCATAACCTCCAACTACATCCTAAGTGAGTTTAGTAAGAGTTTTTGAGGAGAAAACTTGCAAAAATTTGGTTTGATCATCTTTAACCAGACTTAGAGAGTGTGTAAATTCATATTCTAGCTTAATTTTAGTATGAAGATGGTTATTTAAGAGGTTGGACTATTTATGTTAAGTATTGAATCCTTCTATTTTTGTTAAAGTGTTATAATAAATTTAAGTGTTGTTTGAAGTGGTTTTGTTAATAGAAATGTGTTAAATGAAGTTAGAAGAACCTAAAAACTATGTTATAATAAGTAAAAAATAAAGTTTATATGAAAAGATTGCGAGTTTTGGATTAAAAAGTCCATACTCTGTAACTTCGCTCGACTCCCGCTCGGGCGAAGGATTAAGTGAAGAACAACTGTAAGCTCTCGCGTGACTTTCGCTAGATATTTGGCTCGAGCGAAGTGCAACCAGAGATTTTGCTCGACACTCGCTTGATGTCTTGTTGATATCTTGCTCGAGCGAATTCTAACCCAAGAACTCGCTTGAATATCGCTCGATACCTTGCTCGAACTAGATACCCAGTTTGCCTAATATTCGCTTGATCTTTGTTCGAGCGAATTCCAATCCAATACTTCGCTCGATTCTCGCTCGATATCTCGCTCGAGCGAGATACTCTGTTTTGCTGAATTCAAGACTTTTGCTTGAATAAAAAGTGTACATTGAAAGAAGAAGAAATATTATGTGTTATCTAAGTGTATAGCATGTGTAAAACACTTGGCATAATTTAAGATACATATATATGTGAGTATGTGATAGTCTAAGAGTACATGCATGTTCTAATATGTGGTGAGATTAAGAAAAGTGATACATTATGTACTTGAGAAACATTCCTATGAATAAGAAAGGAACAACTAAGAATAAGAGATATGAATAAATTAGTCACGTCGTGACAGGGACGGCAAAACGTAACGCCTAGATAATTGACGTGCCGACAGGGATGGCGAGACATAATGCATGTCGTATGATAAGAGTGATATGTATTATCATGGGGAAGTCGAGACGTAACGCCCGTGGGGAAGTCGAGACATACGCGCACTATGTTACGTATGTTCCGTGTCAAGACGGGGATGACGAGATGTAATGTCCGAAAAATTGACATGAGACTCATCATAATGGGGACGACGATAACTAACGCCCGGGTGATTGATGAGTTATATGCAATGGGGACGGCGATACGTGACGCCCATTGGTGATAAGAGATAAATATGCTGTAAAAGAGTTATTTGCGATGGAGACGACAATACGTAACCCTCATCGATAATAATAATTGAATAAGTTCTAAAAACATATTGATGGTTAAGAAAAATGAACATAAGTTTTATAAGAGTACAAACCTGTGTAGGTTATTGATAAGTTGCATGAAACATGTTTTTGATTACGTTTTGTTAATTTCTTTTTCTAAAAAGATTAATGATGACTGTATCTATACTTTATTAAACTAATTATGTACTTATTGAGATTTTTAAGGAAATCTCATTCTTTTGTGGTTTTATATTTTTTTCTTGTATGTGTAAATTATATACAGGATATGATGGCCAATAAGGGGAAAGCTTCGATGACGTAAGAGACTCCGAGGAGTCCTGAGAGACTTTTTAATTACAGTCCTTATGTAAATTTTACTTTTACGTCCCTATGACTTTTTATATATGATTGGTCGGTAGAGTTGTGGTATCACAGTGCACCTGCTTTTGTCGAGTAGGAGCAGCGTATAGGTTGCTGTTTAATTTTGGGATTGGATGGTTCCCTATCTATATGTGAGATTTATTCGACACTACATGGACAGTATCTTCAGTAAGACCGTTATCTTAGTTTGGATATATTCCGTTATGGGAAGAAATTTCCCGAAATTAAGAAGGAACCCAAGTGACCATAGGGATAGTCTTTTGATATGTATTTTTTATTTCGTTGACACTGATAACTATTTTGGGCATGTATATATAATAGTATAATGTTTGACTTATGAAAGGAGAATGTGGAAATTGAAAGTTAAATTTTGCCATATGTGATCTTCAGGAATTTTTTTATATACCTAATCTGCTGTAAAATATATGGCTTATGCTAGTAAATCAAGATATATATTTTAAATTATTGTTACGTAGGAGGGTGAGTAGCTCAATGTTACTTATACTGACCCTTTGACTTACGTTAAATTCCATATGTTAATCGTTTCTCTCAGAGGCCGTTCGTAAGAACGAGTCTCCAGCTTCCCTTCATTTTAGGAGCACCTGAAGTGATCCACTCTGAGTATTCATCACGTTGTAAAACATTGGAAGTGCCCCATGATAAACTGAACACGTGGGACACGTAGCCGCCAAAACTTGATGGAAGTTTTGGCTATAATGTTGGGAATCTTGGACCTCCCAAAATTCCCCCCACCAGGATCTACTTTTAATAGAATATTAAGAAAAATAGAGAAATAAACACAACACAAGAATTTACTTGAAAAACTCCCAAATCAGGAGAAAAACCACTAGACCCAGAGAAGAAAATACACTATGTAAAAAATTGTTACAATCACACAATTTTTCTCCTCACCCCAATGACACCCACAAAAGCTTCTCCCACTAGTAAAACTCTAACTTTCACCTCTCTTCCTTTTACATACAAAAAGGACAACAGATGAATTTTACTAAAGTCAAAAGTTACTAGATAAGTTTATGACTAATGTAATTAACTAAGGAGGCTAGGCCGCCTTTTATAGCCCATGGGTCTTGCTCTTCTCCCACTACTTTCCCATGTGGGATTCAAGGAGCAAAAAATCAATAATCTCCACCTTGCGATTTTGACTGATCCCACAGCCACGTTCCACCACAATGAAAATCTTTATAACTTTCGCTATCATGCTCCACTATAAAAGCATAACCACTCAGAATAAAACAATTCGAGACATTTCACTTCGGCCCATGTTGAAAATAACCTTGTTGAAAAATTATGGTACAACTTTCACGTTTGACTTTCCTGGAAGTTCATCAGCCATCGACATGAATTTCTACCACATACCTTGCATCAATGCCAAACTAATGCCTGTGTGTAAACTTGTGGAACAACTAACATTAACATATCCTCTATCATGGCAACTTCGAGATTAGCAACATGCCATGAGGATGTACATGTCTCTTTTTAACAGACGCCGTCTTCTGTAAAGAGAGATACAATGTTGGTTTCATTGTCAGTATCTCTATTTATTGACTTGGAGCCTCTTGCCGAACCTGCTCTACCTCTTGGACAATTTTTCTGACATGCCCAAGTTGTCCACACACCCAACAGACTACTTTCTTCTTCATGGAGTTCTTCCTCTTCCAATCACCAGCTGTCACCATTGCTAAGTTCTCAGGTGAACCATTACTTTCACCACTTAGCCTTCTTTTTTCAGAAAAAAGTTTACTGGTAGCTTCTGAAAAAATTATTTTCTCATTTCCATGTATCAAAATAGGCTTCAGATGCTCATAAGAAGATGGAAGAGACCAGATCAGCCTCAAGGTTTGATCATCATCATCAATTTTAACTCCAATAGATTCCAGCTTAGAGACAATGCCATTGAGAACACTTAAATGATCTGAAATAGTCGTACATTTACTCATCCGCAGTGTATGAAACTGCTCCTTCAGGTACACTCGATTCGAGACACCCTTCGTCTGATACAACTCTTCAAGCTTTTCCCAGAATCCCTTTACCGTGAATATTCTATGCACATTTGCAAGAACATTCTTGGCCAGGCACAGATGAATTTCACTTGCTGCTTTCAAATCCAAATCCTCATAATCTTCATCGCTCATTCCAGATCTACTTTTTGTTTCACCAGTAGTGTTTCGACTGCTACTGACTTCAGGGACTGGTCTACCTTTCAACGCCTTGTGTAATCCTGATTGAATCAAGATATCCTTGACTTGTACTTGCCACAAGCTAAAATTGATTCTCCCATCAAATTTCTCCACATCAAATCTGATAGGATTTGAAACTCTACCTTGTGATATAGTTTCGATGAATTTTACCATAGAAATTAATAGTACCCACTAAGTAAGTTCTCAGGAAAGACTGATCTTTTCTAGACAGAATTTCAAGACTCCTAGAAAAGATTGGAGGGTCACAACGGACACACTTAAGATTTCCAATATCCTAGACAGAACCTCGTTAGACCGTACTTATTCACACTACCACACCGAAACTCCACCCTGCCAAAAGAACCTAGTGGCTCTAATACCACTTGTTGGGAATCTTGGACCTCCCAAAATTCCCCCACCAGGATCTACTTTTAACAGAATACCAAGAAAAATATAGAAATAAACACAACACAAGAATTTACGTGGAAAACTCTCAAATCAGGAGAAAAACCATCAGATCCAGAAAAGAAAACATACTATGTGAAAAATTGTTATAATCACACAATTTTTCTCCTCACCCCAACAACACCCACAAAAACTTCTCCCACTAGTAAAACTCTAACTTTCACATCTCTTCCTTTTATATACAAAAAGGACAACAGAGAAATTTTAATAAAGTCAAAAGTTATTAGATAAGTTTCTGACTGGTGTAATTAATTAGGGAGGCTGGGCCTCCTTTTATAGCCCATGGGTCTTACTCTTCTCCCACTCCTTTCCCATGTGGGATCCAAGGAGCAAAAAACCAATATATAAATACTATAGTTTGGTCCCCAGACTCGATTACTCAATCCCCTTCAGTCTCACACCATCTAAATAGAGCGAGTAGAGTTCAGAAGTACCAAACATCAGATAAAGCGCAGCAAAACCATGAGGAACATGAATGGCTGTAGGTATTGATTCTTGGCATTAAAGCTTAGCGATTCTGTTTTTAAAGTGTTTATTCTGCATTATAGAAGCTTACATGCTTCTCTTGCTAGCGCTCATATTCCAAATGTTGCGATAATGGTGCACTTGCAATCGGGCCCATTTGATAAAGATCCCTCTTTTGGATCAATTGAGAAGCTCCTGGACTCGGTGTTTCATTCATTGAACCGCAAAACCTTGAAGAATTGGACATTGTCAATCCTTCCACTTCGGGAACGTCCATGGTTGGCATATCAAAACACTGCGATGAACTTCCAATACTTGACATCTTTGTCATCATTGAGTCCGCTCCAAATTCATCTCTTTGATAATCGTCAAAAAAGGCCTCAATGGTTGACAATGAAAGGGTCTCAAATAGTTACAGGTTAATATAAGGCCGATCTCACATATATAGCAAGAATTGGCTAGATCAAACGTGAGACGACTGAGAATTAAATGCATATACATATATATAATTATAAGGATCACTCGATCGTAATATTGGCAGGGTAGGGAGCTTTTATATTAAGCCAGTTACACCTATTGCCTTAGAAGAAGATTCACCCTCTGGATGAAGCTCCTCTAGTGCACACTCAATTGAAGAATTTTCCAACAAAGCTAAAAAGGCTCTAGAATAGAATATTCCTACAATAGAAAATGATAATGTGTACCAATCATTCTGTAAGAGCTTGTTATGAAATTAGTCTATAAATATAGACTCTGGTTATATTATACAGAAATGGAATGGTTTTGAGTGAGAGGAATCTTCTTTTAAATATTTTCTCCAAATACCTTATATATGTTTCTCCATTCTTTGTTCAAACATGATATTTAGAACTTGGTAAAGGCTCAGACCTAGCCTCCCTTTCTCCTTTTCTAATTTTTTTCTCTGTTCTCATCTCTATGAAGACTTTTGAACTCCTTCAGATAACACAAACTCTCTTCTCCATCCGCTTCCTCCCAATTCCTCCATTGTTACTGATGCAACTCATTTTGTTGCTATCAAACTTTCCATAGACAATTGCTTGCTATAGAAAGCACAGATAGTTCCCTTCCTCAAAGAATAGCTCTTTGTCTTTGTCGATGGCTATGTCCCACAATCTCCTTTCATTCTTGATAGCGCTTCCAATCCCGAGTACAATCGCCGGGTCCTTCAAGACCAATTGATAATTTTAGTCGTTAATTCTTTCTTGATTGACACTATTCTAGCCCAGGTCCTCGATTATAACACATCCTCTGAAGTTTGGCCCACCCTCCATAGCCTCTATGTGGCTCAATCATCTGTCCATATCATCCAATCTCAATTCCAACTTGCCATCTTGAAATTCATTATAGAATATTTTTATCAAGCTAAAACTCTATCCACCTCTTTGAGTGTTGCTAGTCACCCTCTCTGTGTCTCGCAATTTTCTATTTTTCTTCTTATTGATCTCAGCACCGAGTATGAGTTGGTGATTACTTCCACCACCACTCATCCCGACCCTTTGTTCTACCATCAAATCTATAGCTACCTTTTAAATTATGAGTCTCGATTGGCTCACCAGACCCATTATCTTTTTTTTTTTCTAGCAACTCTATAGCAACTCATGCCAGCACCCAATTACCCACATCCTCTAACATCTTTCATAAAGGAAGAAATAATTTTCATCGTAACGGTCGTCGTGTGCATGGTATTGGCCAAGGCTTTCATACTATTCCTCCTTGAAATTTCCTTTCCTTTTGATCTGAGAATCGCCTGGTATGTCAAGTTTGTCATAAGTTTGGCCATATGGCCCTTTGTTGTTATCACTGGTTTAATCAATCTTAATAGTCATATGTTCCTTTGTCCCTTACAGTAAATTTTTCTATCTACCCAGTTTTGTTTCTCACTTGAATTCGTGGTTCCTTGACACCATGACTAGTAATCATTTTACTTCTAATTTTGCAAATCTAAACTTAGACTTTACATCATATCATGGCACTGAACAACTTGAGATGGCTCAACTATTCTTATCAGAATATTGGCCCCGCTCAACTTCATGCTTCTTCTGGCAATTATATTCTTAGCAAACTTTCATATGTTCCATTAATTATCAAAAAATTGCTTGCAGTTGTCAGTTTTATCTTGATAACTTTATCTTTCTATAGTTTCACTTTCATATTTTTTGTGAAGGATTTACAAACCTGGAAGACGCTACTTCAGGGACTCCTTAGAGATGGCGTTTATGTTTTTTAGTGGCAACTGCAAATTCATCCATATCATCCATCTCATCCCCTTAAGCATCCTTGGAGAATGTACCTATGTTTCACTCTAGCACACTCTACTTGACCATCCATCACCTTGGATTAGATCTTTAACACTTTATAAATTTCGACTTCCTGTTCAAAATAAGACTACTACTTACATTTATGCCGCTTGCTCTAAAGGCAAAGCTCATGTTCTTCCTCATCCACCCTTTCCATCTAGATCTCACAAACCTTTTCAATTGCCTTTTCTTGATATTTGGGCCTAACACTCATGCTATCCACTCTTGTTGTCACTTTTCTTTTTCCATTCTTGATGATTACTCTCAATATATCTGGATCTTTCCTCTTCAATAAAAATCAAATGTGTCAACTATTTTCTTGAAATTTTTAAGATATGTCAGCAATACTTTTTCTACTAATGTTGTTTCGGTTCAATCTGATTAAGGGGAGAATTTCGACCCCTTTGTTCGTTACTTCAGTCTTATGGCATTACACATCGCCTCACTTGTCCATATTCTCATGCACAAAATGGGTCTGTTGTAAGATGTCAACGTCATATAGTCAAAACTGGGCTCACTTTTCTTGCACATGCATTAGTCCCAAATAAATACTAGTCTGAAGCTTCTTAAATAGCTATTTTTCTTATCAATAGAATGCCCACCACATTTATAATGTTTAATCAGTCCTTACCTTTAATGGAATCTCTGCCTATTACGTCTAATAAATACTCACATTACCCTTTCAGCCCACCACTACGTCCATGCTATCACCCTTAGCCACCCTAGTCCACTTAGCCCATCGCTCACTTCTCTTCCTCAATCCCAAACATCTCTTTCTCTCTTTCGTCAACATCATCACCCTTATAAAAGCATTTGAAACCCAACCTCTCTTCCACTTATTCTCCTTCACACCCTCTTTCGACTCCTAAATCTCATTATCTGATGGTTATCCATGCGAAAAATCACATATGTTGTCCACGAGTTCGAACATATAGCACCCTTTCATGAACTGTTGTCAAACCCTCTATGTCTATCAGAGTTTCTTCAACCATCTTCCTTGAGGAACCATCCTTTCTACAAGGAAGCTTCTAAGATTTCGGAGTGGCGAGCTGTCATGGTTCAAGAATTCCAAGCTCTTTTACAAAATTGAACTTGGGACTTGGTTCCATTTTCTTCTACTTACAATATTCTCGATGCTAAATGGGTTATCAAGTTGAAACGTATGACTAATGGTTCCCTTGAGCGCCACAAGGCACAATTTGTGGCCAATGGGTTCCATCAACAACCCAATCTCAACTATATCGAGGCATTTAGCCCCGTTTTCAAATCTGTAACCATCCAATTACTCATTTCTCTAGTTCTTTCTTGTAGATGGCTTTTTTACCAATTGGACATTCAAAACTCTTTTTAGCACGGAAACCTCGAGGACGACATCTACATGTAGCAGCCTGCCAGCCCCCATGATTTGTCAATCTTGATCATCATGTTTGTAAGTTGAGAAAATCAATATATATTTTGAGTTCTCCAAGCTTATTGATCAGTTGTTATCTCTTGGTTTTCAAGGACCCTGTTATGATACCTATCTTTTTATACTTCACAATAACTCTGAGTTTATTTATGTTTTAATCTATGTCGATGACATCATTGTCATTGGTCCCAGTTTTGAGTTTATCTATGCATTAAGCTCTAATTTTCTAGGTAAGGATCTTGGACCCTTCCACTATTTTTTAGGCAAAAAAGTCACTCAAGATTTCTCTGATTTACTTCTTCACACAAACATGCATCATTTATTTGTCTTAGTCTAAATATGTGTCTAATTTACTTCTTCGCACGAACATGCATCACTTATAATCTATTCCAACTCCTTTATCAGCATCTGTAAAGCTGATAGCCATTGATGGACCATTTTTTGAGTAACATCTTTGTTAGTATTGTTTCGGGGAGAAATCTTAAAACTCCATTTTCATTGAGAATTGAATAGAGTTTTATTTCGACTGAAGAATCCTCACCTCTTAAACAAATAATTGAGAGATACATATGGTGAGATATAAAGTTCATATTGGTGCCAAAAACTTTATTTAAGTTGTAGGTATTGATTATTCTGTGACACTTGTGTAAAACATCGTGCCACCATACGAACATGGTATATACGAAGGAAGCAAATTATGGTATCAGAGACCTGGGAAGAGAAGAGCTCATTAAGAAACAATTCATCAATCGAAGAAGCAAGTTTTTAAAGAGCGGAGTAGACCGAGGCCAAAAAAACTCCTTCCCTGTTCAACGTCGTTCTTCTCGTTTTCAGGATTTAAATGAAGAGCCATTTTCAGTCTTAGCCACGCATTTCATTCCATATCATGGATAAATTCTTGTTTTAGGTGCAAGTGTAACCGAATTTCTGTTGAGAATGAAGAAACATAGAGATTTCCTTTTGAACAAGAAAATTTTGTCACATAGATTTTCTATTTTGCCAGTATAACCTTTCTTTTTAGGATGCGTAAAAACAACTCCTGGGTCAATTAAGGATCAAATGTTGGAACCTCATGGGTAAATATAGGGTAATTGAATTGATAGTAAAGTTTATAGACCTAGGTGGGATTTCGACAAATTATTTTGCAGCAGCTTGTGTAGAACTTATCATTCATTCAAGGGAGTTAAGCTCTTTAGTGCTATACTTTCTTTCCCATCGACTCTCTGTGTAGGATTTCAAAATGAGTAGTCAGACACTACAACCCTTTACATCTAGAGCACATCTACGATGGCCTTTGACTTCGACTGTAGGCCTATCATATCTATAATCTTTCAAAAAGAAGAAATGCCTGGCGCGTAGTTAGCAAGCCTTTTAAGGACCACAAACATAAAAGCCATTTGCTTCTTATTCAACCAAAAAGCCAATAATGCTGCTATGTCATCTCACTTAAGAATTTTAAAAACGGGCTTCAATAACCAACAACAAGGATTTATTCTTCTATAACATATGCAGCTACACTTGTGGCCATTGTTCCAATCATCAGGCTTTGAGTATTCCCTTTATATTATTCTCCTGTTGAAACTAAAAGTTATTTTTGGTATTCTATTTTTTTGGCTGATTCATCTTCTTATTCTATTGATGAGAAGCATCCAGTAATGCCAAATAATTCCATCAAATTGAATATTATTATATATGTTAGTATTAGTGTATATGTTATGTGAGTCCCACATTGGTTGAGTAAGGCTCTAGTAGAAGCCAAAAAAAAAATCATAAACGTTAAAAATATTCTTTTCACAAATGATGCCATTCTATCCAAAATAATAAAATGTTATCGTTATCTCATTGAATGGTGACCCACTTCAACTAATTTTTTTTAGTTAAACTTTTCAAAAAGAGTTAGTTTATATATAATTAATTTTGTGTATTTTTTTAAATATTTTTTTAATATAATTTGTTAAAATTAGTCATTTTATATTAAAAAATAAGACAATCAATTACATTAATAAAATACATAGTACATGAGTGCCTCTCTCTCCTCTCTTATTTTCTCTTAATTGTATGTGATTTTCGATGGCGTCTCTAGCTCTAAAGGCCTTCCCATGGGCAGAGGGAGGTCGGAGCCAATCTCTTCTCCATTTCTCCAGTTAGTTTGTAGCTTTTTTCATTTGTTTTCATTGTTTATTTGCTGGTTTTTCATTTTTCTCTCAAGCACCTGTGACTCCTGATCTGCTGCCTTCCAGCTATCTCCGACCACCACGCGCTGCATCAATGACCCCTCCAGCCACCGATCGACACAATAGCGGAAGTGGACCGCCACTTTGCTCGGCATGTAGGCCACATGCACGGCTCACGTCGTGCACGTCATCCATGTGAAACTGCGGCTCGGTGGAGTATTTGAAGCCATACGCGGCTTCCTTGGCATCAGAAGATCCCAATCTTTCAAATTGATGTGGCTTCATCACAAGCGACGCATGGACCATGTGCGCTGTTATTGCCATCGTGGGCTCTCTGCCAGAGATCAGACCTAGCTATTTTTATCCTATCTTACCACTTTCCATAAATGAAGATCAGGTGCAACCGGGAGTGAAAGTTTCCAACTATTAGTCTAAACTAACATGGTATCTAGCACACACTTCACTACTGTAGCTTTCCACCGTAACCTAAAATCATTTTTAAACGGTCACTTCCTTGTTTGGGAATTGGGTATGAGCCATTTATTTGGCTCCAAGCCCATTTTTTCCAAAGCCATTTATTTGACTTCTTTATTTGTACTACTTGTGTGTTAGCTTTTTGGACGAATTGTAGGGGATTCTCACCTCACTTGAACTGTTTTTGAAAGAAATCTCCTGTCATCTTTTCATTCAATGACAAATTGATTACAACGTTTATCATTGACAACAAATTGTAAACTATCAAATGGAACACTCTCCATCCAAACCAATTCCGTATCTATGCACAATCCTTTGTGTTAAGCTACGGGCAACTTCATTCCCATCTCTATACACAAACTATAGAAACCAATCATGACAATCACTAATGGTAGCTTTCAGGTCCCCAGTTAGCTGTCCTCCCTAAGACATATCCTCCTTATCAGCATTCACCGCATCTACCACCATTTTTGCATCCCTCTCAAAACATGCATGAGCAAGCCTCAACTCCTTACAAAACTCCAAAGCTCTCCATAAAGCATAGCAGTCAACAATAAAATGTGAAGATACAAATTTCTTGTAAACACATAAAAATGCTAATATATCACCCCTGTCATCCCTTATCACCACACTAATCCCCATTACTTGAGCATGGATATTCAGAGCAGCATCAAAATTAACTTTGACTAAATTTGCATCAGGCACTCTCCATTTCCTTCCATTATCAGCATGTTCTAATCCCCTCTTAGCAACTCCCTTGTTCGTTGTCTTCTCATTGCCTTCATGAAAATCATTAAGACAAGTTAAAGCTTTTTGAATCACAGCTTTAGGACTAGAGAAACAGCTATTGAAGACCACATAATTCCTTCTATCACATATAGAGTACATAATAGCTACCACTTCTCCAGCTTTTCCTCAGCAAATGAATTAATGAAAACTAACCACAACTCCTCAAAATCAGTCCAATGTGAACTCCACTTGTGCACTGGGCTTCCATTTGCAGCCTATACAACAAAAAAGGCCAGACAATTCCATAAAACATGGCAAATTGTCTTATCCTTATGATGGCATATAGGACAAATAGTTTCCTTCAAAACATTTCTCCTATTCAAATTCACCCTGGTAAGAAGTATATTATTCAATGCCCTCCATATCAGATGCTTCCAACTACCAGGTACATTCAAAGCCCATAGCTTCTTCCATCTATCCTCACTAACCTTTACATTGGAAGACTGAACCCTTACCTCCTTACATCTTTGCATCTCTGCATGATTGGAGCTTCTAATTGAAAACTTCCCATCTCTGGAAAATCCCTATATGCATCTATCCTCAGCCCCTATTTTACTTATAAGATTTGAACAAATAATTTTAGCCTTTTCATTGCAAAAAACTTCCTTTATTAGTTCTATCTGCCATTCTCTTTTTTCAACATCAATTAGTTGACATATTTGAGCATTGGCATCCAATATCTTTATAGGATATTGAATAGAAAAGGTTAATGGCATTGGTAACCATTTACTTCCCTAAATCTGGACCTTTTCCCCATTCCCAACCTTCCACCTCTCCCCATTTTTAATCATATCCCTCACTGACCACAGACTTCTCAAGATATAAGAAGGCATTGATACCAATTTTGCTTCTAAGAATGGCACTCCTCTAAGGTACTTCTCCTCAAAAACAGTAGCCACAAGGGACCCCTTCATTTGCATTAATCTCCGTCCCTACTTAGCAATCATTGCTTTATTAAAATTTTCCATATCTCAAAAGTTAAGTCCACCCATTTTCTTTGCCTTCCCCAGTCTCCCCCATTTCCACCAATGAATACCCAAATTATTATTGCCTTGTCTCCACCAAAATCTAGCCATTAAGGCCTCTAGTTCATCACAAAACTTCTTTGGCATTCTAAATATACTCATCGAGTAAGTAGGGACTGCTTGTAACATTGCCTTGATCATAATTTCTTGTCCACCTTTTGATAGAGAATTATTATTCCAATTCTGTATTTTCTGCCATACTCTCTTTTTAATTCCTTGGAAAATGGCATATTTCTTCCTTCCCACAAAAGCTAATAAGCTTAGATATTTATCATAGCTTATACACCCTGTTGCCCCAATTTATTTGGTTATCAAAATCTGAAGAGGTACCTTAGTGTTACTGCTGAAAAACATAGCTATTTTATGCTTGTTTATAGTTTGACTAGATGCCTTATCATAGTTACCCAATAATCCTTCAATTCTTCTCCATTCTTCAAGCTGAGACGTAGAAAAAATCACACAATCGTCTACAAACCAAGGTAGTTAATTTTGGTATCACTTATTGCCACATCAACCCCTTTAGCCTTCCCCCTGTCCTAGCTTTATTAAACAATTAGCTAAGTCTCTCGACACAGATGAGGAATAGATAAGGGGACATCGGATCCCCTTGTCTTAACCCTCTTAATGACTGAATTACCCTACTTGCTTGACCATTTACCAGCATTGAATAACTCACTGATGTTACACATTCCATAACCAGACCTGTGATCTTTTCCCCCAAACCCATCTTCAACATTATTGACTTTAGATAGCTCCACTCAACCCTATCATAAGGTTTAGCCATATATAACTTTATTGTCATACTCCCCACCTTTCCTTTCCGTTTTTTCTTTTTGGAGTGCAATAATTCATAAGCAATCATGATGTTATCCGAAATTAATCTTTCTGGGATAAAAACACTTTGGTTATAAGCAATGCATCCATTCAAAACTTCCTTGATTTTGTTGGCCAACACTTTTGATATCAACTTCCAAAGCACGTTACGAAGACTTATAGGTCTGAAGTCTTTAACTGATAGAGGAGAAGTCACATTAGGTGCCAAGTGAGTATGGTTCAGCTTCCTACACAAGCCACCACCATTTAGAAATTCTGGAATTGCATCACTAGTATCATTCCCTACCAAATCTCAATGGTTTTTTGTAAAAATCCACCCCAAAACCATCCGGGCTAGGTGATTTAAATGTTTGACATTTGCTTTAGTGCTCTTTCCACCTCTTTTGACATGAAAGTTCTCTCCATCTTCATCCTCATAAAATCACTAATTTTTATTTCAACATTCTACACACAATTACCTATCTACTTAACAGAAGGATTAGATGAAGTAGAAGCTCATCATAGTAAGCACTAAAAGCAGGCTCCAAATTTTCCTTTCCCACAAACCACCTTCCCTCAACATCTTGGATTTTTTCAATGGTGTTCTTTTGTCTTTTCTGACTTGCACATGTATGAAAATATCTAGTATTTCTATCCTCATGCCTTAACTAGTGCTTCTTGTCTCTAATTTTCCATCTCAAGTTCTCTTGCCTAAGCAACAATTCAAGCTCCTTGCTTTTCTCTTTAATCTCCTCAAGAGGCCATTCATCTTCATATTTTTGAAGTGTCTTTAGATGCTCAGTTTTCTCATTAATCAATTTCTCCCTCTCCCTAACCACATTTCTATTCCAAAGACTCGAGCCCCATGCATATGTACAACTTCATTTGCATCATTTCCTGAGAATTCAGAGGTCTTCTATTCCTACTCCAAGCGTGTTGAATAACCTCTTTGCACCCATCAATTAAATCCTAGCTTATATCATAACTAAATTGTATCCCACCTCTGATAACCTGTCTTCTACTTCTAGATTTATAGCTTACAAATAAAGGGCTATGGCCAGAGCATAGAGCCACTAACACCTCCACCTTCACATAACCATACCTACTCATCTAGATATAATTTGCCATTGCACGATACAGCCTTTCTCTGATTAAGATGCCATCCACATGCCCATTGCACCAGGTGAACTTATTTCCAACCCACCCAAGATCAATTAATCTACAATTTTCAAGCATGTATTTGAAATCACCCATATGCTCCTCCTTCCTCATCCTCCCTCCACTTTTCTCACTTTGACATACTATTTCATTAAAATCTCGAACCACACACTAACCATTATTACTTATAGATTCAAAGGATGATAGAAATTCTTATGAATCCCTTCTTTTATTAGTATTAGGGTCACCATAAAATCATGTGAGTAACTATTTTGAACTCCCTCTCCTTTCATCAATCCATGCATTAATATGTCTATGTGAAAAATTAATCAATTTCACCATTTCATTTCTCCTCCACATCAATAACAAACCTCCATTTTCACCTCAATGATCCACACCCACAATACCTTCAAAATTCATTCTTCTTAGCTCCGCTCTAGTTCTTTTTACAGTTAACCTTGTTTCCATCAAGAAAACAATGTCAGGCTACTTCTCTCTTACCAAATACAACTTAAGATATTCATAGCTCTTGACGGGGATGCTTAACAACTACCGCCAATACATTCATTGCATCCACATTGTCAACACTGCACAACTTCCTCAGAGCCTACTTTTTAACCCCCTCCTTCCTGGAATCTGCTTGTTCAAGAAAAAGAGGCATTACACCCTTCTCCCTTGCCCTTTTCCTCCACTTCCTCCCTTTAACAGACATATCTCCCCCTACTACAACAAATTCCCTCATAAATTCCCCCTCTTCCAATGCATAACCAGAAAACATCCCTTCATCTATCAAGCATAAAGCCTGCAACACCCCAGTAATATCCTCTTGCACACCTTTAGGTATAGTGCCTCCATCCCTTGACAAACCAACCCCTTCTCCCTCCCCCACATCACTCTTCATTTTTTCATTCCTTATTCCCTCATCAGTTCCTCCCCCTTTAGCAAAGAAATTACCCCCAGACACTCCCTCTTCTTTCTTCCCACCTTCACTCCTACTCCCCGCACTCCCCTTCACATCTGCTTTAACATTAGAATCATGAGATATATTATGATTCTCCTACATTGAAGCCCTAGACCATCCCCCACCCATATTCTCCCTCTCAGCACACAACCAAGTCCCAAATTGAGATCTCAGTTCCTTCAATCCACCTCTACTACAACCATTCGGACCATGAGCTAGGCATCCACATTCAAAACATAGCCTAGGCAATTTCTCGTATTTAAATTTGATCCATACCTTCTTTCCTTTCAAAGAGACCATTTGACCACAAGCAATAACCTGCTGGAGAGGAACTTCAATCCGCACTCTAAGAACCTTCCCCCAACCAATTCCATCTTTTGGTACATCTACCTCCAAGATGTTGCCAACAGAACGGCCAATGTTCTTTCCATTGTCTTCATTCATACTCCCCAAAGGGAGATTATGCATTTGGATCCAAAAAGCTTTAGAATTAAACATTTAGAATTAAACAGCATCTCCTTCGAATGAGCCAATCCATCGAACAACTTTAGAATAAACAATTGATTATCAAACAACCATGGACGGCCAACTATTACTCTTTCTTTATTAGCATGTTTTGCAAAGGAAATAATGAAAACATTACTTCCTAATTCCTGAAGAGTAGCCAATTCACTCAATCTCCATACACGAGTCATCGTTCTCTCCATAATTTCCTTTCGATGTGCCTACCAATCCAAACCTTACCAAGCAAACTCTTACTTCCGTTCTCACGCATCCTCTCGTCTATCGCCCCAAAATCAAATACCGAAACCTCCTCATCAGTCAACCTTAAGTTCTCCCATAGATCCTTTAACCCTTCTTCATCTTCATTTTTCCCAGCCTTCAGAATCATAGATGATTCCCATTAGAGAAACCGTTAAAACCTTAACCACATCTTCCTCCATAAGACTTCACATCTAAACGTTTTGCAGAGCGTCAGAGAGAAGAATTTTTTTAATATGCTGCAATCATGAATTAGGTGAATGGATAGGGATGGGTAGTGGTCCGTAGTTAATAGATTTCCACTTGAATTTATATCTTGTAATTTTTTAATTTTATTTAATGAAATTAACTTGCTCCAAATGAAAAATAAAAAATATATAAAATACATAAAAATAAATTAAAAGAGAAAAAAGCAAATGTTTGTTTCAAAAATCCAAACTTGCCTATAATATCTTATTACCACTTTCTGCGAGAAGGAAGCCTCGTGGGGACAGAAAATATGTTTCTTTTTCACATGTAAAAAGAATCTTCAAGACCCAATTCCCAATGGCTAACATGCCACAAACAACACCGTGGCATTTCCACATAAAATAATCACAAATTATTTTTAACATATTTTATATAATAATGTTTTAAAAAAATATTTTTATTATATTTATAAAATAGTATCACATTTTATTTTAAAATATGTATTATAATATGAATAATGTTAGATACAGAGTAAATTACATGCAGATTTTTTTTGTAGAAAAATATATTCTACTAACAAAAAATAATTATTTTAATAAAACTTTTTTTTTTTATTAAAAATTCTTTATTTATTTTTAAAATAATTTATTTTCACAAGTTACTGAGTCACTGACTGACACGCCCGTCGTCTTCTCTTCAATGATCATAGCGTCTACCAACTATGGGCCCACGGTCAGTCTCGTCATCCACAAACACCCAATAATAACCAACATTCGATGGGTCTTAACGTCATTTTCACATAGATCGAAGCCAAATCACGCAGTTTCTTCCCCTCTCTCTAACACCCACAAAGTGTTCCGCTCCGAGCCGTTATCGGATTTCAAATCCCCAATTCGGGGCTTATGAAGTTCAATTTGCGATCTGTAATTTTGGGCTTTACCCAGTTTCTGTTTCCGAACGTTTCATGATGTTCGCGACGCCTCAGAAGAAGGTGTGGCCTGCTTCGTCTCTTACTCCCAGACGCGGGGCCCACAAGATGGTAACCGGGTCGAGGTTGAGTCCGGATTCCGGTGACGGCACCGCTGGCAAGGGGAAGGGCCTCGCTGCATTTTTTGAACCCACTGCAACGCCAAATTCGGGTTTTGTACAGCAGAATTCTGGAAATGATATGTTCTTCGAGGCGGCGGGGGACCCGCAATCGATGGCCGAGAACATTTTGAAACTTGAAAACGAGGTTTGTGGCTTATATCTGGTGCATAAAGACTTGAGTTTCTTTTTTTCGCGGGCATTTGGTTTTCTTATTTGTTTTGCAATATGGGGTTTCTTGTTATCGTTGCTTTCTGGGTTTTTGATATTGCTATTTTTTATTGGTTTTATTGCTTTCCATTTCCCTGTAATCGGGATGAAGAAAGAACATTGCAATTCACTTTTTTTTTTTTTTTTCCATATCTGACGTTTTTTTACCAGCTTTAACTGGAATTTTGTTGGAAATTTTGGTAGCGAAGGCAACTTCTTTATTTAGTTGGGATGTTGTTACTTGCTACACACTTATTCTGTTCTTTTAGTATTGATGAGCTTTCGCCTCTTTCTCCCAACTCCTCTTCGTCGTGGTGTTGTCCCTGTCTCGGCTCTTACACTCTTCTTCGTCCGCACTGATACTATTCATCACCATTTCCTCTCTCCCATTTGGTATTTCAGATCGCCAAAGATTAAGATTGAGTGCCAATGTTACTTTCTGACTCTCTCTCTATGCATCTTTGATATCAATTTTTAAGTAAAGAATCAACACTCCAATATTTCTATTTGCTTGCTCTTTTATTGACAGTTTCCCAAATCTGCTAGTTTTTCTATGCATTCTCCATTCAGGAAAGTCATTCTTATTTAAGTATGCACAAACATATTGATGCGGTTGGATTTTTTATGCTTTTATGGGCCAAGCTGGCTGATCATTGCTCAACAATTGTCAGAATAGGAGTGGAACAGTATATACTTACTCCATGGGTTGGTTTCATTGATAAATTCGAATTCTAATTCCGTGGGGGTCAGAAATTGGAAGAAGGCATTTTCAACTGGAAGGATTTGGTTAACACACCTATTTGGCAATTTTGTATCTAAACCTTCAACTAACTCTCTTGGATACTTTTCATGTTATGCTTAATGGGTTTTATTTACTTTTATTCACCATATTATTTATAAATATTGTAAATACATGTAGGCAACTCTGATTTTTTTATGGCCGATTAAGATGACTGAGATTAAAGCTAAGTAGATTTCACTTATCAAAAAAAAAAAAAAAAGCTAAGTAGATTTTAGTGTTGGCAATTCATGTACATTATCAATCATCCTTACCATTTCTGGGCCTACCTTTTTTCTTTATTCTTTCTTGGGTCAATCCATTTGTTCCTACCTTTTGTGGTATATTTATTTGTCAGTTTTCAAAGTTTGGCCTGATATCTAAGTTCTGTTATTCTATTTTTTTTGTTGTTTTATTTTGTATTCCGTTAGTTATGAAAAGAAAAAAAAATTTGAAGGTTATGTGCTCTCTTCTGTTCTTTTTTAATTGTAAACTTGTAATAACTATAATGCTTTACTCTTAACTATTTCGGTGATATGGACAGCTTTTCGAGTACCAGTATAATATGGGGCTTCTCTTGATTGAGAAAAAGGAGTGGACTTGTAAGTATGAAGATCTTAAGCAAGCATTAGCAGAAGCAAAGGATGCCCTCAAACAAGAACAAAATGCCTATTTAATTTCAATATCTGAAGTTGAGAATCGAGAGGAGAATTTGAGAAGGGCCCTGGGTTCCGAGAAGGAGTGTGTGCTTGGTGTATGTTACTTTTTTCCTGATACACACGTTTATAGATGTTTATTATTAGGCAGCAATGCCACCTTTTGTTACCTATCATGCATGAACAACTGAAGGAAGTATATATCTTATTATATATATATATATATATATATATATGATGGGCTACTATGGGGATCTAATTTTTGTTCATATTACTACCTTACGCAAGCCCCTTCTTCTAAAGGAAAAATCCATCCCTCAAATACTTACTTTTTTATGAGGATATTCTGCTTTGTTCCTTTGCACTCTCTCTCTCTCTCTCTCGTGCATAATATCTATTGTTTACTATAAAATATAAATATATGAAGGCATCTCAATTGGCTTAAAGCTTATTGATGATTGTGAGGATAATTTTTGTAGTCCTAGGTGTTGTGCTCTTTGTATAAGGAACAATTACTGTTATCTGTTAGGTTTGGTCTCATAATATGTGTATAAAAAAAAGTAAATCATTTTAATTAAGTGAGATTGTATTTTAGCACCAAGTTTTATGCTGAAGATTGCACTCTGATTCTTTAAATGTATTTTTTTTTTTTAATCATGAATCCAATTTCTCTTTTAGAATGGTTTCTTTAAATGTGGGTTTTATTTGCGAATATTTGGAGAATGTTGGTTTTGCAGCTTGAGAAGGCTTTGCATGAAATGCGTTCGGAGAATGCAAAAATCAAGTTTACTGCTGATTCTAAGTTGGCCGAAGCAACTGCATTAGTCACTAGCCTTGAAGAGAAATCTATGGAGGTAGAGGCAAAATTGCATGCTGCTGATGCCAAATTTGCTGAGGTGAGCAGAAAGAGTTCAGAAATTGAGAGAAAATCACATGAATTGGAGGCTCAAGAAGCTGCACTTCAGAGGGATCGCTTATCCTTCATTTCGGAGTACATTCTATGCGATTGACCCTTGCCATATCTGTACTCTTAAATTTACTTGCTGCTAAGGGTTTTAAGAGTTAAATTGTATGGCCAATTTGGCATAGTTCAAGTTTTGTTTCTTATTAATCTTCTTGTTTGTACTTCTTGCAGCCGAGAATCTTATGATTCTACTTTATCTAAGCAAAGAGAGGACTTGCGAAATTGGGAAAGAAATTTGCAAGATGGAGAAGAGAGGCTGGCCAAGGGTCAAAGAATTCTTAACCATAGAGAGGAGAGGGAAAATGAGAAGGAGAGGATTTTCAAGCAGAGAGAAAAGGTGCTTGAAGAGGAGCAGAAGAAGATTGATGCAACCCACAGTAGCTTGAAAAAGAAAGAAGATGATATAAGAAGCAGGCTTACAAATTTAACTTTGAAAGAGAAGGCAAGTATTTCTCCATGCTTAGTGTTTGCTAAATATGGAATTGAAATATGTATCAATGTACCAACCTACTTTCGATGCAGGAATTTGATGCCATGAGAACGAACTTAGAGATGAAAGAGGAGGAGTTACTTGCATTAGAAGAAAAGCTGAATGCTAGAGAAAAAGTAAGTTCTTGTGTGCCCTATGTACTTTGGCTATGCCTATCGTTCTCATCAATAAAATTATTGTTTACCGATCAAAAGAACAAGAAAAGTTCTTGCACCTTGTTCTTTCAAGGGGAAAACTTTCAGTGATGTATTTATTATGTTGATCATCATACCATAAGAGTTCATGCAAGCACCCTGCACCTGCTGTCTTTTTAGCATGTGTTTTTATCATATTTTATCTGATTAGTGTTGGAAAGAACCGGGAATCTTGGAGTGAAACTGGTTTTCCCTTCACTATTGTGGGTGTATTTTGTTTCTTCAAATTTTTCCTATTTGAGAGTCTCATTTTGCGGATTGTTCTCTCTCTCTCTCTCTCTCTCTCTCTCTCACACACACACACACACTTATTAAAAGAATTTGCAAAAGGTCTACAAATTGAAATACAGACCATTTTACCTTGTCGGATTGGAATATCATGAGCTATAATCTAGAATCCTGCTTCTGATGATTTTTTTTGTTTTCATTTGTTGGTTTTTGGAAACATCCACAGGCGGAGATTCAGAAGCTTCTTGATGAACACAATGCCACTCTGGATGCAAAGAAGCGTGATTTTGAGTTGGAAATTGATCAAAAGAGAAAATCCTTGGATGGCGAATTAAAAAACAAGGTGGTTGAAGTGGAGAAGATGGGAGTAGAAGTTAATCACATGGAGGAGAAAATTGCACAAAGAGAGCAAGCATTGGAAAAGAGATTGGAGAAGCTACGGGAGAGAGAAAAGGACCATGAATCCAAATTGAAAGATCTGAAGGAAAGGGAGAAGTTGATCAGATCTGAGGAGAAGAATTTGGAGAATGAGAAGAGGCGTGTGTTTGCTGATAAAGAAGATTTGCTTAGTTTTAAGGCTGAAGTTGAGAAGACAAGGGTTGACAATGATATACAGTTATTGAATATACGGAAAGAGCAGGATCTGCTTCAAGTAAGTGAAGAAGAGAGATCAGAATATGTTCGATTGCAGTCAGAGCTAAAACAGGAAATAGATAACTACAGGCTTCAGAAAGAACATCTTTTGAAGGAGGCTGAAGATTTAAAGTTGCAGAAGGAGACTTTTGAGAGTGAGTGGGATGAGCTGTATGTGAAAAGAGCTGAGATTGAGCAAGAACTGAAAAAAGTGACTGAACAGAAGGAAGAAGTTGAAAAACTAAAACACTCTGAAGAAGAAAGGCTGAAAAATGAGAAGCTGGTGACATGGGAGTATATAGAAAGGGAGATGGAAGATCTTAAATTGGCCAAAGAATCGTTTGCAGCTCAAATTGATCATGAGAAGTTAGTAAATGCTGAAAAAGCCAAAAGTGAGAGAATGCAAATGCTTCATGATCTTGAGCTACAGAAAAGAGAACTTGAGACTGATATGCAGAATCAGATGGAGGAGAAGGAAAAGAACTTGCATGAGAGGGAGAAGTTATTTCAGGAAGAAAAAGAGAGACAACTAGAAAATATTAATTACTTGGGAGAAGTAGCTAGGAGAGAAATGGAAGGAATAAAACTTCAGAGGATTAAATTAGAAAAAGAAAGACAAGAAGCCGAAGAAAACAGAAAGCATCTTGAAAGGCAACAAGTGGAAATGCGAAAGGATATTGATGAGCTTGCTGACCTTAGCAGGAAGTTGAAAGATCAGCGTGAACAATTTATTAAGGAGAGACGGCGCTTTATTTCATTTGTTGAAAAACTCAAGAGTTGTCAGGGCTGTGGTCAAATCATTTCTGAGTTTGAGCTGTCTGACTTACAATCTTTACTGGAAATTGTGAATGCACCTCTGCCAAGACTGGCTAATATTCACACCGAAGAAGGTGGTCATGGAAGTATGGTTGTTTCTGAGATGCAAAACAGTAATATATCTCCAGTTTTAGGTGGCTCAAGATCTCCAGTTTCTGGTGGAACTGTATCTTGGCTACGCAAATGCACCTCCAAGATTTTTAATTTCTCCCCAAGTAAAATGATTGAGCCTGCTTCTGTTCAAAATTTGATGGAGGCACCTTTGTGTTGCCAGAGTGTTGATATGGAAGAACCATCGAAGAGAGTTTCTAGCACTGAAAAACATACAGAACTATCACTTGGTGTGGCGACTGATTCTGTTCATGTCCTAAAGATCCCATCTGACAACAGCATGAGAGAGGTAGAAATCAACCAAGATCCTTTGGCTGATTATCATAGCAACATCAATTGTAAGGCACTAGAAGTTACAGAACATTCCCAGCCCTCTGATTTGGATGGTCAGCAAAAAGTTAGCAAAAGAGGGAGGCCTAGAGTTTATAGAACACGCTCTGTGAAGTCTGTTGTCATCGAGGCTAATGCTATACTTGGGGAAGATTTAGAACCAAATGAGAGCGATTATCATAATGGGAATGCTGAAGATTCTGCCTATAATGGTGCTGAAAGTCATGGGGATTCTGGTCTTGATGATAAAAGGCTACCAAGAAATACCAGGAAGCGGAACCATGCTCATACATCTCAAATCAATGGGGACAAGCATGGGGGTGAAGATAGTGAAGGGCGTTCAGATAGTAATGTGGCAGGCCAGCGCAAAAGGAGACAGAAAATTCCTCTAGCTGTTCAAACCCCAGGTGAAAAACGATATAATCTCCGGAGACCCAGAACGTAAGTTCATATTTATGACTCCAACTATTGTGGTACCAACTTACTTTAAGAAAAACCCTGGAGAAAAGAGAGAATAGAAGAATAATCTATCTACTTATTGAATTACTTGATAATGTAAACCATGTGCATGCATGAGAGAGGCCTTATTTATCTGTGGTGGTTAGCTTAACAGGCCACAATTTAATTGTTTTTATGAGGTCTGTTAAATTTTCTGAAGTATGTTACTCATTAATTACTGGTAAATTGAAAAAGAAAATTCATGCATGTCCTTTTTTTTTTTTTTATATAATTATTAGTGAAAATTCATGCATGTCAAGCAATTAACTTGTAACTTTGCAATATCGGTTTCTAGTGCTGTCTCATCTGCTAGAGCCCAACCTGACCTTCACAAAGAAAACAAGGATGATTCTGATCGAATTACAGTGACGGGGGAGGACATTCTTTTGTCTAGAGCTGCTCCTGCACATTCAATTGGAACTGCTAGTGAGAATGATGGAAGCACTCACTTTGTGCAGGTCTGGGATTATATAAAATTTGGGTTTCATATAAATCTCATTATATTTGTTGGAATGCTGAATCTGCATGTGCACGTTTTTTCCCCCCTCAAGTTCACATGATTATTTGTAGAAAAAATATATTTGGAAGCCCATATTTTCACACCAAAATACATTAGTGGTATGAAGGATATAGAGCCTTGCCACATCAACTAATAAAAAATGCTTTACATTTTAATAGTCGTAATTTGTCCTGCAAGTGGTGTGTTATACACGGGCTAGTAAATAGCAAGAATTCATCTGAGTGGTTGTGCCGTTGCTACTGGCTTTTGAAAGTGTCTGAATAGCGGCAACTTATAAAAAAACGTGAATTGATTTTTTCCAATTTGATCTGTCTTCTTTGTGCAACAGTGTGAGCCAATTTCAGACACTCAGGTTGAGAACACTGCTGTGAGTGAAGAGGTGAATAGGACACCAGAAGGGGCAGGGAAGTATGGTGGTGGAGACGAGTACAGGAGCGAATCCCTTGGTGAAGATGCTCCCCCGGGTGATATTGTGGATGGGGACGAGGAGGAGGATGGTGATGAAGAGTCTGAACATCCTGGTGAAGTCTCAGTAGGAAAGAGGCTATGGACTTTCTTCACTACGTAATGATGCCGAATCCTGTTTGCAACATGGTGGGATTTGGATTGTCTTAACTAAAACTACTTCTTTAGACATGCTGTTAGGAGTTGCCTAGTGTGTAGTAGCGTGTATTTGCAATTCAAATGTAGTTAGAAGCTAGGAATTATTCAGGTTGGGGAATGAATTTTTCTCTGCCCTCTCTATTTCTCTTTTTTAGGATCAAGAAATGGGGGGGGTGGTGTTCTGTTTGTCTTCGTTTGTTTTTTTAAATGACAATGCAACATATTTGACGTGGTAGCAGCCGAGTGGATTTTAAACACACGACTCAAGTCTCTACTCTGGCCTATAATGTGTCAAATGACGACTTCGTACAGGCGTAACGAGTGACAACTCCCCCACTCATATTTTAAGTGCAATACCAAGACAATCTTCTTAATATGATATATTATTATTGTTCAGTGATTTTTTATTTTTATTTTTATTTTTATTCTTAATACACTCTACAATTCCAATTATTTACAAGCAAAAAATAATGTTAAAATACTTGTAGGGTAAGACTTCTACAAACACAATTGCCTTATAATGTTACCGATAATGAAAAAAAGTAAAATTTATTTTACATTTAACCCTTATTTTCATGTCAAAATCAAAATTCGTAAGAGGGAGAGGGAGAATTAAAAAAAATCCATATCTTGGTCCTACATTTCATGCTTGGGGACCAACATTACCTAAGTACCAGTTATAATCGTAATTAAAGTATTTGTCATGTATCTGACATAAATTACTTTCCTTGGTAAAAAGTTGCAATGAATCTAAAGTGGAACAATGTTTTCCGTTTAGTTCCCTCTCCCTTCCCCTCACTTGGAGGCTTCTTTCTATCTGAACCACCATCTCTGGACAGCAGAAATTGGAGTGCTCAAGAACGGGGCATAGCGGCCAACAAGGGGATTGACGATCCTCCCAATCTTTCCCCATACACTATTATGATAACTTGCAGTGACAGGAGCATGATACATGAGCTTCAATAGCTGTCAAAAAGTGTTTAAAAGCCAGTCAAAAGAAAGAAAACTCAAAATAAAACCAAAACAAAAGTCAATTCGTTCCATTTACCATGATGCAAAGCTCAACACCAAATTTAAATATAGACCAAATGACAAAACAGGATGAATTACCATTTTTTTATTTTTATTTTTTTGAAAAGTCCACTCAAGAATCAAGGGTGGTGGGGGGGAGAGGTGTTAGGCAGTGGATAGAGATCCTTGGTTAAAATCTCCCAATGCCACAGAAATCAACAACAGATTTCGCAAGTTGTAATTTTTCAAAAAACACGTCTAAAGACAGGTATTTTCACACAAGCTAAATTTAGCTCCTTTAATTTATTCTTCTGTACAGCTTAACAAACAATGATCTAATAAGAAAAAACCCACTCCATGGATGATAACAGAGTAATGTAACAAACCTGCCAGTACATGAAAGTTTGTATTAGGTTGCGCTGCCACCTGCATAATTATCATTTTCTAATCTGAGACTCCAGAAGTAAGCAAAAGCATAAAAGTCAAACGAAATAAATATCAACAATAAACTAAACGGAAAAATATTTCCGAGAATCTCACGAGAGCAAAGAGATAATTAGAAGGAAGCCTAGTCCAATCTCAGCCTGTGAAGACACTATGCTGAGGGTAGTTGTGTTTGACTCCACCCAAACACATGGCTCTTCCAAGTATTTTCTGTTCATACACAAATGAATCAAAATGCTTATGTAGAATTAAGTAAACACGAAAGGAACTATTGCTATATAAGTTAATTGGACTAACAGCAAAAGTTCATGAAAGAATCTCCAGAAAGCCTTCCCCCCAAACAAGGTCAGCAAAATGGTAAAATGTGAAATGTTAGGAAAGCAAAAGAACATGACAGCATCATTTTGTTATAAAAAATCATAACTAGAGTTGTTGTTGTTGTTGTTTTTTTTTTTTTTATCAGTAAACAAAGTGTTTTATTGACAATATAGATAGGCATAGCCGTACATGGGGACATATACAAGAAAACAAAAGTTGTAGAAAATCCTATGCAATTCAAGGTCCCAAGCGAACCTCACCCATGGTTCTCTTAAATGCTAAACCGACTATATCACATTATTAAATTAATATAATAGAAGATATACTTTGAGATATTGCTAAATGGACAATTAAGACTACATGAACAACAAAAATCCAATAACATAAAAAATTATCTGATCAAATAAATAAAAACTAAAGAATCAACAACCAAATATACTGTCATTATAAGGTTGTAACCCTCTTACCTGTACAAAGAGGAGTGACTGAAATTATGCCTAAGGAACTTGGCAACATGTTCAATGGATCGACATAAAATGGGAATCAAAGAAACTGCAGCAAAGATCACATCATGATACTAGGTAGGACTAGGAAAATGCTAAACTGACAATATTGATAGAAGAAATACTCTAGCCACAAAGGAATTACACAAAAGTAATCCTACAAATTGATGTGGCCTGATGTGGTTTGTCAAATTGTAAACTTACTTTTATTGTAAAGCATATCTGACAGATCACATGAAGACATGTCAGTTCGTGAAATTATTTTAGTGTGATCCCTTTGAGAGAACTTAAAACAAGAATGACTAAGAGACTAAGCAATCTCACATTTGAGGCAAATATTTGAAGTCACAAAGGTAAGGCAGTAGATGAAGTAGATAAAATCCTTGGTTGCAATAATAGACTGAAAGTAAACTTGCAAAGCCTGCAAATTCCATGCTCTGGGCTTCTACAACCATATAAGATTGGTTAATTTACTCAAAGAAGGATAAAAGAAGCATGTAGTGAAAAGTTAGAAAGATATGAAACGGAATAAAAACATACCCCATATAGTGAATACACCGAATACAGAGAGGAACATGCAGTGCCCATAAAGGAAAGCCGATATGCCCTTTGTGAAAGATTTCTAGGTACCAGTGGAAAAATTGCAAGCACAGCCACAACAAACACCTGGTGTGAAAATGAAAAATAGAATACATAGAAGCAATATTACCAGTAGTCTAGAAATATAAGCAAGGTGATAATGGTATGCAGATCTTATTTTCAATATAAAACGCAGGGATTTAACTTCAAAATGATTCCTTTTTTTATCAGACAAAAGAAAAAGTTCAAAACTCGCTATAACTAAGAGTCTGCAAGGACAAATTCAAGGAATGCTCAAACGTATCATCAGTGTTTAACCAACAACTCTATATGCTCAAATGACTATTTCTGAATGTGCCTAATATTTCCTCCTAAATATTTCCTCTCTGTACACTTTTCTTTTTGGTTTTCTTCATCACGTCGGCGGTGAGTGTTGGTGGTGATTTGTTCGTGGATTTGAAACCAAGTGGTGTCTAACGCATCTGAGTACAAGATGGGGCTGCGTAGTGAACTGTACATCGACCAGAAGGTGTTCGCATTCAGAAAAGAAAATGAGAGGTGATGGAGAATCAAGGAGCGAAGTTGTAGGGTGGTAAAATTTATCTCCGTTGATCCTATGGCTCTGGGGTGGTTAGTTTCTGCTGGTACGTGAATGCATGGGGTCATTGGGTCAAGCGGAGTTCATTAGAACTCGCAGACAAGGGGGTTGGGTACTAGTGGTTCAAAGGGGCAGTAACCACAATGGCAGGTTCTTCTCTATTCCAGATTATGGTCAAGTGAAGAAGAGATGTACGATTGTGGTGTCGAAAGGCAGGAGGGGGGAGGGGTGGAGGAACTTTGGGGAAACATTGAAGGATATTTCCGCTAACCCCCCTGTTTCGGGACTTAGAAACAGAGCAGATGGTGGTAACAAGATGATAGAGGGTGGTGGCAACAAAAAACAGACGACGAAGGAGGTTGGAGGTGATGGAGGAGTAGATGGCAAACTTTCGTACAGTGAGGCACTCCAACAGAGGGGTCAAACTCGAGCTGCAAAACCTGCAATGGTCTATTCGGAAGGAGGTCAGAACAGTAAGGAGGATGGAAGGGTGTTGTTGGGGTCGAATGAGGTAACATGTTTGCAGGTGCTATCTGAAATGGAGGAGAGAATCAAGGCTTTATTGGAAGATGTTTCGATGCTTAAACGCTGCGTTGAGGGAAAGGGAATTATGTATACGGGATTGGGCCCAGAATTGGTTCCAACGGGCTCGGGCTAGGATTTGCCAAATTCAGAGAGAAGGCCTAAGGAAAGGATGGGCCTTGGGCTGGGCCCAACGGGTGTCTAGAAGCCTAAAGAGAAGGCTCGGGCTATTACCGTTATTGATATTTCGGTTTCGGTTTAGGGTTCAAGCCTTCCACTAGCCGCGCCGACAAGTCTTCCGGTCATCCTTCCAGCACAGAAACTGTCGCCGGTAGCCGGCGAACACTATGGTGTGCCGGAAAATTCATCCCGACGGGAGGAGCTCGAGGATGGGGAGTTAGTGGAGGTCTGTGTCGCTGATGATGACTCGGAGGAAGATTGCATGCTTCCAGTGGTGGTTCTAGGCCGCCAGAGGAGGTGAAACACTCGTGGGAACTAGTTACATGGAAAGGCGGTCGAGTTAAGGCTTTTGAATGGGAGGAGCCTCTCGGAACTTCAATAGAGCCGAATGCAGGGCAGCAGGGGGTTCAAGTATCAAATACAGAGGGTTACCAGCTTGTGATGGACAAGAGAGGGGTTGCTGTTCTGAGTGAGGGCAGTCCTACTCCACTATGCGCCATTCCAGCAAACACAGCCCCAATCTCAGAGGATTGGGTGCTGCAAAAGGTGGAAGGTTTACAAGATTTCTTAGGAATTTCCTGTTTGGGGTATGAGGAGCAATTTAAGGCTTTGTTGGTGGCATTGGAAGCAAATAGACCAAAGGCCTTGAAGAAAGATAGAGAGCTAAAAAGATTAACGTGCACAGTCAATTATGATACTAAGCAGGGAAGTGTTGGAAGGGAAAGGATGAAAGGTCGGGAGAGGTGTGTTTCCTATGAAGCCTAAAATCTTATCGTGGAATGTGAGGGGGATCAATGATGTTAATAAGAGACTTCAAATCCGATCCCTTCTTCGTAGTTGGAAAGCCGATGTTGTATGTTTTCAAGAGACTAAACTAAAGTTGGTTGATAGAAGCATCATTCGCAGTTTGTGGGGTAATACATTTGTGGGGTGGAGTTATCTAGCCTGCTCGAGAGCTTCGGGTGGGGTGTTGTTAATGTGGGATAGGAAAGTAATTGAGATAGTTGAAGTGTGCGTTTGGAACTTTACTATTGCTGGTTCATTCAAGAATGTTGAGCATGGGTGGGAGTGGGCTCTTGCGGGAGTCTATGGGCCTAATGTTGATTGTAAAACACGCTATCCATGGGAGGAGCTAGCGGGCTTGTATTATTTGTGGGAACTTCCTTGGGTCGTGTGTGGGGACTTTAATGTGGTCCGCTTCCCTAGTGAGAGGGAGGGGGCCTCTTTTTTGACAAGGGCAATGAAGGACTTCTCAGAGCTTATTTTTTATCTAAACTTGATTTGATCTTCCCTTGGTAGGGGGGTCCTTCACGTGGTCTAATAGTAGAAGGGGTTCCAGGTTGGATTGATTCCTTCACGTGGTCTAATAGTAGAGGGGGTTCCAGGTTGGATTGATTCCTAATCTCTACATCCTGGGAGTCGCAATTTCCAGATTTATGTCAGAAAAGATTGTCTCGGGTTTGTTCCAATTATTTTCCCATATTGTTAGACTGTGTGGGCATTCATGGAGATAAAAGTTATTTTAAATTTGAGAATATGTGGCTACAAATGGCTGACTTCAAAGAAAGGGTGCGAGATTGTTGGACCACATATACATTTTATGGCACTTCCAGCTTCATCGTTGCTAGTAAGTTTAAAGCACTCAAGTTTAATTTTTTGAAGTGGAATTGTGACATGTTTAGACACACAGATAAGCAAAAGAGACTTCTTTGGGAAGAGTTTAACTCTTTTGAAGATGGATGGGGTGATGAAGAGTCCTCGAGGAGGGAGGTGGAGGTGGTGGCAGCATTGGAGCGAGTTTTGTTGTTGGAGGGGAAATTTCTTGGAGACAAAAATCTCGATTAACTTGGTTGAAGGAGGGTGACAAATGCACCAAGTTCTTTCATAAAATGGCAAACTCCCACAGGTGAAACAATGCTATTGAGGTTATTCACTCGGGTAACACAGTGTATCAAGCCCAAGAAGAGATCCAAGATCACATAGTGAGCTACTATGAAGAGCTTCTTAAAGAACCTACAGTTTGGCGTCCTAAATTGGATGGATTATCCTTTGAACAGCTGGATGATTGGGTTACAATTTGGTTGGAGAGGCCTTTTGAGGAAGCCGAAGTACATAATGTGGTGTATCACATGGAGGAAGATAAAGCCCCGGGCCTCGACGGTTTTTCATTGGCTTTCTTTCAAGAGTGTTTGGAGGTGGTGAAGGATGATGTGATGTGGGCTCTCCAAGAGTTTCACCTTGGTCAAAAATTTGAGAGATCTCTCAATGCCACCTTTATTGCTTTAATTCCGAAGATCATGTGGTTTCTTCTTGAGTTCGAGGGGGTTGAGACAAGGGGATCCACTCTCTCCTTTCCTATTTGTTATAATAATGGAGGCATTGAGCCGAATGTTGGACGCTACTGTCCGGGGTGGTTTTTTGACAGGTTTTGCAATGGGTAATGGGCTTTCTATCACTCATTTACTATATGTGGATGACACGTTAATTTTTTGTGATGCGGACAGCGACCAACTTCAAGTGCTAAGGGCTGTACTTCTATGTTTTGAGGCGGTCTCGGGCCTCAAAGTCAACTTGGCAAAGTCGGAATTGGTCCCGGTTGGGGAAGTGGTGAACATCAACCATTTTGCTAACTTGATGGGTTGTATGGTGGCTGCACTCCCTATGAGGTATCTCAGACTCTCTTTGGGAGCTACTTTTAAAGCAAAATCAAAATGGGATGGGCTTGTAGAGAAGGTTGAAAAAAAATTGGCAGGTTGGAAACGCCTTTATCTTTCAAAGGGTGGAAGATTAACTCTCATTCAAAGCACTCTCTCAAATCTACCTACCTATTATCTCTCTCTGTTTCCTTTACCGGTGGGGGTAGCAAATCCGATTGAAAAATTATTTAGAAACTTCTTGTTGTTGGGGGGGGGGGGGGGGGGGCTTGGGGGAGGAACATAAATTTCATTTAGTGGGCTGGCCAAAAGTGTGCAGTCCAAAGGTGTTGGGTGGCTTGGGGGTGCAGAATTTGACCACTTTCAATAATGCCTTATTAGGTAAGTGGTTGTAGCGATTCCAATTAGAGGAGTCGTCGTGGAGAATGGTGGTACAGGGGAAATATGGATGTGATCAGGGGGCTTGGAGCACCAAGGAGGTTAGGGAGACTTATGGAGTGAGCCTCTGGAAGTTTATTACGAAAGGGTGGAATGGGTTTTCAACACACATTAATTTTAAGGTTGGTGAGGGTATGAGAATCAGCTTTTGGTTTGATAAATGGTGTGGGGAGAGTGCCATTTTTTCCGTCTTTCCAAGAGTTTTCAGCTTAGTTGAAGACCAGCAAGTTGTTGTCTCCGATGTCCTGTGTAGAAACAATGGCACAATGTATTGGAATTTGTCTCTTTCCAGAAACTTGCAAGATTTAGAAGTTGAGGAGATGGTTGATTTTTACAGCTTTCTTTATTCCCAACAGCTAGGAGAAATTGGGAGAGATATTATGCTGTGGAACCACTCCGGAAACAAAAAATTCACTGTCAGATCATACTATAAGGCATTACAAGCCGATCAGGCAAATGGGTTTCCTTGGAAGGGTATTTGGAAAGTTCTAGCGCCGCCTAAAGTTTCCTTTTTAGTGTGGACAGCGGAATTGGGTAAGATTTTGACGATTGACAACTTAAGAAAAAGATATATAATAGTTGTGGAATTGTGCTACTTGTGTAAGAAGACTGGGGAGTTAATAGACCATATTTTCCTACATTGCGATGTGGCGAGGTATTTATAGGATAACATCATTAGTAAGGCTGGACTGAATTGGGTAATGCCCAAAAGTGTGGTGGATCTCTTAGCATGCTGGAATCAACATCATCAGTGCAAACAATTGGTTGTGACGTGGATGATGATTCCTTTATGTCTACTGTGGTGTTTATAAATGGAAAGGAATGGGAGATGCTTCAATAACAAGGAGAGGTCCATGGGGAAAATATGAGACCTTTTTGTACTATCTTTGGTCCAATGGTTTTCTACTATTGTACTAAAGGGAGGAAATGTCCACGATTTATTTACTACTTTTCAGCTTGCTAGAGTGTAACTCGGTCTATTTTTGTATACTTCCTGTGTACATGAGCTTCGTCTAGTTGCATTTGATCAATAAAAATTATTACTTATAAAAAAAATAATAATAAACAATCAGGTATTTTACATGAAAGATTGTCTCAATCAACAGAGTTAAGCGTTCAACCCTTACAAAGTGCCTGTCTTCCAAGGCAAACTCACATTCTACTACATAAATTTATTTACAGATCGTATATATTCTGCTGGTTTGCAATTATTACTAGGCTTTGGTACCCAATTTCCCCCCTTCCTAAAAAAAAAAGCTGCATCATAATTCTACTTGTCAAAATAAAATTTCCATTTACCCAATAAAAAAAGTTAGATCCCATTTATACAAATAAAAAATAAAAGCTAGATGCTATTTCCAAAATCAAAAGAAAAATACGAACTAGCTTTGGGAACAAATAAGAACATGAAATTTGTGAAAACCTCAGGGAAAAAAAAATTGGCAAATCATCATGAATACATGATATACACATACTCCCCCACTCCCAAACAAGTTTATGCAACAGTTGACAGAATCTATATCCATGCATTAAGTAGATTTCACAGTACCCAAGCATTCATGGAGAACTGAATAGTTTGCCGATCCCAACGCAGAGAGATTGGATAAAGGTTGGCACTTGCTGACGTCCCTGAAGTTCGAGTTGTTGACTCTATAGAAATATTAGGGTTCAACTCAATGACGGAAGCAATTTTAGGAACAGCGAATAACAAAAAAGAATACATCTTTGTGCAATTTGGATATCTGTAATCTTCCATTTCTATTTTGGATAACCTGAGTTTCGTGGCCGAGCTTGGTCATTTGAAGAATTTGATGATGGTGCTGATGGCCGTGGTGGCACGGTTGAACTATTAGAAGAAATGGTCTCTACCACAAGCTCAGGATCCTGTTTATGAACCCAAGTATCAGAACAGATTTTCAAGGTGCAACAGTTAAAAGCAGAGCAGAATGAAGACGACAATAGACAAATATATGACTCTTGCATTTCCATAACATCTACAGAGCATATGACTGTCAAAAACTAATAGCATGAACCTACAAGCAAAATCCAATCCCAACCAACAAAGCTACCCTCCATCCTGTCATTCATGATAGTCTCAA
Source organism: Platycarya strobilacea (assembly GCA_036898215.1). Lineage (NCBI taxonomy): Eukaryota > Viridiplantae > Streptophyta > Magnoliopsida > Fagales > Juglandaceae > Platycarya > Platycarya strobilacea. The sequence goes on along the minus strand of CM072552.1, from coordinate 552,497 downwards.
CCCTAAATAATAATACTTCAACTAATGTTCAGTATTCTGCAAAATAAAAGTAAAATCCTTTTCTTTTTTCTAACATGAGAAACAGGGGAAGTAATACTAGAGCACGATGATTGGATATATTCCATTTATACATGAGCTCATTGGCAATCACTCAAAGTCGAACCTTCCCTTAAATAAGACTGATCCAAATTCTCAGTTAGATAAAACCACACATAAAAGCACTGTGATAGGAAAACAAAGCATGTAATGAAGGAAGGGTGATGTAACATACAAGTAGAAGAACACTATAAATTGATAAATCAGAACCAAAAAACCTCAAAAGTGAAGTTCCACTAGTGAAGCCAAAATACTACAAAATATAAACAATTATATACACGCCCCCCATGTACTTGTACAAAACACTATGGTTAGTCATGCAGACACATTGACACCTCATGTACAAGATGAGATTTCAAGAAGAGAGAAACAGCAAGAACACTTTTCTTTTTGATAAGTGAAACAGCAAGAACACATGAACATATTTTCCATTTTATTTTTGAAAGATTTCAAGATGCACTAAATTATATACAGTTTATCTGATTCAACAGATTCAATAAAATCCGGTACATGGAATAAGGCTGATTGGAGAAGAGTGTACATTGGATTAAGGTTTACTAAGTTAGGATTAGGGGTTGTTTAATTAAGTATTACATTATGACACAAACCAGGACACTGCAGAGAAGAAATGACACTAGCATGCGTACGAAACATAGAGCCACTAGAATGGGATCCGCCCCATAACTACTTCCATCTTCCTCATCCAGCAGCCCCTCAAAGAAACATCCATTTTCCTTTCCTCTCACACAAACCAGAATACCTCGAAAAGGATGGCATGTCCTAATAGTTGCCAACTTGATAAACAAAACAAAGCATTTTCATTTCACCCACTAAATACTCAACTCAGCCAAGAAGCATTACCCATCAACTCAAACTTTACAGGAAGAAGCATGACATAAGATGAAAACAAAGAAACATGCCTGGCAAGACATAAGAAAACCTATAAATTCATATTGTCGGCAGCTTGGAGGTGAAATGACTAAACCTTATATCGGGCGTCTAAACTCCAGAGAACAATGTCCAAAGATCTAAACCTTATATCAGGCGTCTAAACTCTAATTCCCAAAACGGTTGATAATTTTTTATTTTTTTTATTTTGATTGGCACCGGGTGTCCAGGAACACAGTCCCGACTAGTCCCAGCGGTGCACAGGCCCTTGGCAAACAACAGTCGATAATTAAGCATCACAAAAACAGAATAAAAAAACTATGTACAACTTGAAACCACGCGAGCAATAAAAAGATTCTAAGACACGGAACACGTAAAAGTAAAATACTAACCAACTAAGAAAAAAACGGGATGGAACCCGTCTCAGTCAACCTAGAGCCAGAACCCCAACAGATAAAACCCAGATGGAGTTCATGGATCTCAGTCCTCATTATATAAAGATCCCCCAAAAAGATCACTAATCAACTACAATTTTGATGGTCACTGTCACTGTTTTAGGTCCCGGAAACTCGGAAATGATCAGATACGAATTAAAATTAATAATGAATTCCTCAAATTTCATCACCCAAAAAATAAAAAACTTAAGACTAATTATAGTCGACAAGCCAACCGAACGGACGAAACAGATAAAACCCAGAAGTGGATTCGTGGGTCACGAGTACTAATATTCCAAAGAACACAACTTTATTGTAGGATTCGACATGAAGAGAAAAATTGAGGGGAGGGAGGAGTATATGTACGATGTAGCGCTGGTAGAACTTGCGCTTGAAGTGGTCGACGACATCGGAGCGGGAGGCCATGTTGGGAGGTATGAGGATGTTGGACCAATAGTCGGCCCATCTGGGATCGTTCTCATAGTCGTAGGCAGCCGCCGCGATTCTCTTCATCCTCTGCGGATCCTCTTCGTTCGTGTCTCCCATTTCGCTTCTCCTCCAATACTCTTTTCAGTTTGTTTCAATCGCGACAGGTCGAATGCCCAAACCCCAAAAAAGACGGAAACTCACCTCGGTGGCTCGGTCCGTACATCCACTATTCATAGCCATAGGCTATCACAAGTTCACAACTGTGAAAACCTCAATAACGACGTCGTTTCTTGATGGTTTTTTTGTAGAGAACATGTGGGCACGAGAGTGCCATAAAACTTGTATCTCATTATAGGATATACATAACAAGGCAGATAATAAAATACTATTTCTTTTCTTTTTAACATAAAACAAGATTGATTTTCCTACACGATTTTGCAAGTAAAAAGTGAAAGCCAATAAATTTGAAAATGTAAATTGTAGCAACTTTAATAATGTAAAGAATTAATTAACTAATAGTATAGTGACATGTATAACATGTATATACCAATTCCTAATCATTTTACTGTAGTTTCCTTGCGGGTGCCATCCGACCTAGCTTCTCTCTTCAACATATAAAGCAAAAACTCATTCCATGTATCAACAGGACCTGGCAAGCACCAATGGACACAATCTGCCAATGTCAAATTCCTATGCTGCGAGTGTCCGTAATGGTTTGGATGTCCATCTGGCCTCAGCAACATCGCTCCAGTTGTATTTAGCAGCCTAAATTGTAAGCCTCTCTTCCTTCCTTCCTCTGCTGCTGCTCTTTCTTCCTCCACTTGAGTGAAGTACATATCATGGATATACTCATCTACCTTCAGTTCTTCCATTGTAAAGGGTCTTGTCCTCGCACAACTTCCACCTTTATTCCACTCCCCATTCTCAAAGTGTGATGGAGAGAATGTTCTCAAAAACGTCACCCCCTTATAACCTCTAAGGCTTATAAGCGTTCTGAAAGCAGTTCGAAAGGCTTTTTTATAGCCATAAGAGTGTGTGAGGTCTGTGATATTTTGTTGTTGGCACTTGTAACACCCAACAAGCTTACCTTTTTCATAGAGCATTAGTGGCCGAAAGAACCAATGTCCCGCCGAGATGATTACATAATCAAATTTAGAGATCTCCAGCGACCATGCCTCGTCGACCTTGTCTAAGTAGAGGTTCATGGTGCTGTTGTAGGAATGACCATTGGGGTCTGCATCACTGGCTTTAACCAGAAATGGAGACCAGAGTGTCGCCAATGTAAAACTGTAGTCGGCATAAAACCAGCGCTTGAAGTTTGTGTCTAAGGTATACCTGTTAGAGATATCTTCCGGATAAACCACCTGAAAATGCAGAATGAAGATCATTTCTGAGTGCAATCAGTCCATGTGGGTCTATCTCACTGTAGGGATGATAAATCGTGTTTTCGTGTCGTATTTGTGTTGTGTCAAGTTATAAATATTTGATTATATAGATCAATTCAAACACAATCTATTAAGTTAAACTTGTCAAACTTTCAAATCTTAACCCAACATATTTAGATAATGGGTCGTTTCATTTTACTACAGCACTACCAAGGGTTCAAGATGTCAGTTGGCCCACAGTCTATTTTAAGGGTGTTCATCTAGATTTCGGATTTAGAATTTTTTTAAACTTTTTAGGTAAAAATGTCAAAATTATTAAAAAATAAATAAAATTTCAAAACTGGGCTTGATTTTTATCTAGAACTAATCCATCCCATGGCCTAAGATTAAGGTGATTTGGATTCAGAGATGAGATGAAATGAGTTATGAATAGTAATAAAATGAGTGGTTGAGATGAGTTGAAATTTAAAATAAATGGTTGAGATAAGTTGAACGTACAAAATAAGTTGTGAATAGTAAAACTCAATTTTAAAAACAAATCGGACCTTAATTTTACTACTAAGTGTTTTTAACTTAACTCAAACTTCTAAATTGGAAAGTTGGGAAATATCGTATCAACTGAGTACCACCTTAGTTGTCGTCCATGTGAGACCTAACTTTTTAATCGAATTATGTCATGTTAACGGGGATTTTCACCTAAACATGCAAGCAAGCATTCTTGATCAAGACGAAAGAAACTTCGCTTGTAAGGGAATGAGAGTACTTACACTAGCCAAGAGGCACAGCAATGATTGCATTTGATTCCTTCCGACCGAATCGCCGACAAATGCCAATGACTTCCCTCTGACAAGCTCCAAGAACTGAAAAGCATCGAAGAGAGGCAGTTCACATTCTTCTGGTTTCCACCTCCATTTCAGGAACTCTGTATCGGGCCTCCCAAACTTCATGCAGTTTTGCTGGGCAATGATCAATTTGCAAGTTGCATTTGTGTAATACAACCCCTTGGGGAATGGAACCCATTTTCCACTAAATATATCGCATTTATTGTCAAATTCTATGCTCAAATTATGGATATTGATCTTAGAAAAAGGCAATGGCAAATGTGAAGATCTGTTTAAGAGAAGAGGTATTATGGCGAGGAGAAGCAAAGTAACGGCCAGCTGGAAAACCTGTTTGGGGATGTTGGGAGATGTGTTTTTTCTACTGGGAAACACAATGGCATGAAACTTCATGGTGGAGATGTCAACAAAGATACTTTGCATTCGAGTTAATATAGATGGATTCAAAAATGATGTCATGTCTTCAAGTCTTCAATACACATAACATCATGGTTCAATAACATGCATGACTTTAATATATATATATATATTGTTAATTCGAAGCTTCTATTGGAGGTGGGGATTGGGCATATAATGAATCATCCTGATCATGGCTTGTCTTTGTTTTAAGGAAAGGCATCATAATTCATAATTAATACTAGCTTGTAAAAGAAAAAAATAAAATTAAAGAGAATAGAACATTAAGCTGTCACTTTTATATTCAAGTACTTTAGTGTCGTGCTTTAGAAATTCTACAAAGAAAAAAAAAAAGTCTTATATTTGCCCACGTATCATGTATTTCATAATCATTCATGGTTCCATCAATGGCCATGAGCACCGACAGGTGCATATATCCTCTAGTGAGATTTTGTTGAAGGTATTCATGTTTTTATTTTATTAAATAAATGTTTAATTTCTCAAAAGGAAAATTAATAAGCTAGAGCTATTTAAAATTCCAAGTTTTCATGGCTAAACTAGAACAGATAGCAAACGCTCCTTTGTTTTTACAGAATCTGTTTTCTTAAGAATTTAGACTTCTAATTTTTGTGCTTATTCTGCCTTCGGATCCTAAAAAAAATGTTCATTGAAGCTATAGATTACCAAATTTTTATAAGCAGAAGTTTTGAAGTGTAGCTTTAGCGAAATTGTAAGGCAAAACAGATCAAATCTTCACTTTTATAAATGTGGGTGAGGTTGTATCAGAAAAACGTGTCGAATTCTATATACAGTTCATGTATACATGTGGAGCTTTTTCTAGCTATCATTATGTTCTCTGGCGTGGCTTGAGAGCAAAGCCAAAGATGATTACAACTTCAGTTATCTTAAATTAGCTGGCTTATTATCAATCTCAATGCACATTTCTTTTTTATACTCATCTTTCTTGTAGTGCGTATCAATTTCTCTTGACTTTGAGCAATCTTCAAATCATATTGTCCAGTACTCAAAAGAAGAGGATATATTAAAAAGGAAGTAGCTACAGCAATATTGAGTCCAAAGTTTGCATCAGTAGTACTACTGAGGCAAACTGATTTCATTTAAATGCTTCACAGGCAAGTAATAAAAAAATGCCTCTTTTTCCTTTTTCTCGATCCCTATATCTCTCTGATCATATTTCTTAATTCCTTGTGCATGTCTTGAACTACATTCAAAGTATTTATTTATTTTTTCTCCCTCTGATCTTTGTACTTTTTTTTCCCCTTGAAACTTCAAAATAATGAACTTAATTCTTTAGAGCAATAGATATTTTAAAATGATTGGGAGCATTCACGCTCATCACACTCACCCTCACATTAACAGTATTGGATAGTAACAATACTGGGTACATACTGCACAATTTAAGATACAAAAAGTCACCAACTAGTTTCCATGTTAATTAGCAGCAGAGTTCACACGTTTGAGTATTTAAATAAATTGCCATGCTTTTCATTATATGAGTTGTACACCGTTCTCAATAGAATAATGTTTACTTAGGCTTTCTTGCATTTTAAGAAAATACATACTCCTTTGATCGACTTGGCTTCAGACGTACTGTCATTTCCTTTATATATAGAGTTCACACGTTTGAGTATTTTCATTATATGAGTTGTGTGATATATTTACAATTAATCTGTAACTAGAATCAAGGAGACTATTATATTATACAGCTAGCCGATTGACATCTAAATAATAATTACATTCTATACAAGTTAGTTTACTAAAATCAAGGAGAGCAATTTGTACTTACTAAAACCAAATAGTTGCAAGTACTTCCGTCGTTACATCCTTTACTAAGGTTTTCTTTGGAAAGAATCCTGATGAACATGATCATCATCCATATATCTTTAACATTTCAAGCAAGAACTCATTCCACGTGTCAATGGGGCCAGGCAAGCACCAATGGACACAATCAGCAATAGTCACGTTTTCATGTGGCCAATGCCCATAATGGTTCGGGTGCCCATCTGGCCTCGCTATCATAGCTTCAGTTGTATCTAGCAGCCAAAACTTCAAACCCCTCTTCCTCCCTTCTTTCTCTGCTGCCCTATGCTCCTCCACTTGAGTCATGTACATCTCCAAATCGGCTCCATCCAACTTCATTTCTGAAGAATTACTCATGATAGGTCTTGTCCTTGCACACATCCCTCCTTTATCCCATTCCCCATTCTCAAAATGGGCCGGTGACAATGTCCTTAAAATAGTCACCCCCTTGAAATTTTTGAGTTTTACAAGGGTCCCGAGTGCAGTTCTAAAGGCCTTTCTATATCCATAGATCATGGTCAGGTTTTTAACATCAGTCTTGAGACATGCATGACACCCAACAACATGACCATTTTCAAAGAACATTTGTGGTCCAAAGAACCATCGTCCAGCTGAAATGATAACATAGTTGAATGTCTCTATCTGAGATGCCCACTCATGGTTAGGTTCGTCTAAGTAAAGGTTCATGAGGCGGTTATATGTTGGCCCACTGGGGTCTGTGTCTATGGCATTGACCAAATGTGGTGACCAGAAGGATGCCAATGTGAAATTGTAGTCCATATAAACCCAGCGTTTGAACCTTGGATCTCTTGTGTAAGAAACATCAGTAGGATTGCTGACCTGCTCATGATGATTATGCAGAGAGCTGAGCTACCGGAGATGATCAATATGAGTAACAAAAATAAAATAAAATTTGGTTGATTAATATTAGTAAAAGAGGATTCGACTTAACCTTGAAATGCCGACAAAGTACAATTTCATGCAACATCTTACATGTTTTAAGCTAGCGTTGATCAGTGCGCTCATTTTTTTCACTCAAACGAGGGAATTATTAGTAAGAGAACCCAAGTAATTTATAGGATCGATCGAGGAGAACTTTTTCATGGAATTAGCAGGCTAAATCATGGCTAATTATGGTTGAGAATAGACAATATATTTTCTCTGTTAAAGTGTTAATTATTTGCAAGGATAAGAAGGAATTACAAGTAGCATCCATTTAGTACAAACTAACAGTAAAACATGCCGGTTGGTTTTGTACGTTGTTTTACTGGTCATTTTAGGCCGTAATCATTTAATTAGAAACACAATCATAAAAAAATCTTATATGTTTTAACCATTACTTAACTAGCTAGGTGATCACATGATGATTAACCACAATAAGCGCCCCACAACCGCGTAATAATTAAACAAAAAAAAATAAAAGTTTACTGAGTAAATGGTTGGAACATCGTCTTACCCTAGCCAAGAGGCACAATAGTGACTGCATTTGGTTTCTTCCTAAAGAGTCTCCAACAAAGGCCATTGACTTCCCTTTGACAAGCTCCAAGAACTGCACTGCATCAAAGAGAGGTAACTCGCATTCATCTGGTTTCCACCTCCATTTCAAGAACTCAGTGTCTGGTCTCCCAAACTTCATGCAATTTTGTTGGTCCAAGATTTCACGACAAGTCCCATTTGTGTAATAAGGACCACCGGGGTACGGAACCCATCTTCCACGAAACATATTGCATTTCTTCTCAAAATTGATGCTCATGAGGTTGTCTTTTGGATACAGCGCCCATGGCCATGATGAATCGTTTACCGGATAGAGAGGGATCAGTAGTATGAGGAAAATGATGGTAAGGGCTAGTAAGAGAACTTTAATGGTAGTACTACTGGTGTTCATGTATGATAGTGATCTCTTCCCAAGGCCGGAAGGAAGCTCAAGGAAATGAGACATCATGAATGAGGAAGAGACAGGATCGAGGAAGACTAGATCACAACTTGGGATTCAGAACATGAAGTGAAATAATCCATTAAGTACTTTTTCTTTTACTTTCCCCCGCCTCGAGTTGTGGTGCATTACTAATGAGCCATGTCCGGCCATACAAAGTGATCATAATGAATCATTCAAACTTAACAGCCAAGAAATGCGCATGCAGCTCTGTGATATTGAAGGTTAGGACCATCTTCAATAATTGCAAAGATTTTTCAGCAGAATTAAGCTACCACCCAAAAAAAAAATGCTGATCAGGAATGAATTAAACTATCCGTTTTTGATATTTCAGTACATATATAAAATGAAATAGTTTTTCTTGTGAATGTTGTATACAGGGATGTATAGAGGATCAAGTCGGCCATGTGCTTGCCATAGGTGAGATAGCAGCGGAAGTGTGGCATAGAGCCTCTCTCATTTTGGGGATGCCTTATGACCAAGCCCACCCCTGGCAAGCTAAAATGGAACTTTGGTTCAGACATGCATCATTGTCATCACAAAAAGATACATTACTTGGCTTGATTCCATTATTTTAACTTGGTCTCTGTGGGTGTGGAGGTGCAAAGCTCGCATGGAAGGAAAAATAGTTTCGGTTCAATCTTATGGAGTGCGATTAAAGCAGCAATTGCTTGGGCAGGTTTACGCCTGCGTGCGAGTAAAAAAAATAAAAGAGGGGGATGAGCATATTCTCAATGCTTTATCTATTCCAATTAAAGTTTCTTCAAGAAAGCACATTTGTTTAGTGAACTGGAATAAACCGAATAGGGGTTGGTTTAAATTGAATATGGATTGGAGTTTTTTGGGAAATCCAGGTTGCTGGGGGTGGGTTGTTTGATTCGAGATGATGAGGGATGTTTGCGGTTGGCTTTTGCTAAGGAATTATCCTATGGCTCGAATAATAAAGCATAATTATTAGCTCTCTATTTTTGGCTGCAGTATTGTAAGGAGTTGAATCTGAATAGAATTGAGATTGAACTAGATTCATTATTGGTTGTTAACTGGTTGGATAAAGTTAGATGTGGCATTTGGTATCTTGAAGACTATTGGGACAAGATTCAAGAGAGTCTCTCCACTTTGCAAGTTAAAATAGGCCATGTTTATAGAGAAGGAAATGCAACAGTGATTACTTAGCGTGGTTGGCTTTGAATCATCAATCTGGTACGTGGGTCAATTATAATAATATTCCTTAGAAATTTAAAGGTATTCTCAAGGTCGATAACTGGCCTGCCTTCTTTGCGTTTATAATATTTGCTGGTTTTGTTTGTTTCTTTTGGATTGGTTTGTCAGGTGGCTTTTTAGGCTTGTTTAGAGTTTTATTTATTGTTATCTATTCCTGTTTAGAAATGCTCTGATTTATTGGCTCTGTTTAGTGTTGGTTTGTTATTGGGATGGTTTTTTTTTCTTTTCTCATCATCTGTAATTTTCCAATAGCTTCGTTTATAAACACAGTATTCATTCACCATAAGTGAGAGAGTTTATTAATAAATTTGAGATGGGATCATAAGAAGTGGCTTCCAACTCTTCCTAAACAAAATGAAGAGGAGAGAGAGAAGGGTGGGGGGGGGGGGGGGGGGGTATCAGCTGGTGAGTGAAGCTCAACATGCTTTGTGGGCCGACCGTGAAGTACTGACCTTATCGTAATTGCCCTCATGATCATCATCCTCAGGACACGCATTCAAGGCGTGATACGACCTGAATTTGATTTTATTCTTTTCGATTGTCTCGTGTATATAATTTGTCTCCGTACCTTCCTTTGCTGTCTGATTTTATTTCCTTGTACAGTTTTTAGCTTTCAACCTCTATAATATTGTAAACTCCGTATGTAATATTGGTGTATTGAACAATTACCTTTCATAAAATCTTTCACTAAACACATGGACAGTTTATAATTAATGACTAAATTTGAGGAATTGATCAACCATTACGATCTTCACAAAAACATTTTGATTACACCAATTAATGTTTCTTCGACCTCCATTTTCACCCACCATCATGTACATAATAAAAATAATTTGGGATACTTCTTGATCACAATTCTAAATTTTAAAAAAAATGTAGCAATAAGCCGGACATGACAGAAATCAAGTAGAGATCATCACAATTAATATATAGATTATGATCTATCTGACTTGCACTTTTCTGTCGCTTAAAAATTGAAGTCTCTCCTCATGGGACCTCACGCCCTCCCTCTTCAACATCTCCAGCAAGAAGTCGCTCCACGTGTCGATGGGCCCTGGCAAGCACCAGTGCACACAGTCATTGTACAATGTCACATTTTCATGAGGCCAATGCCCATATCTGCTAGGGTGACCATCTGGCCTCAATAGCATTGCCTGTGTTGTATCCAGTAATCTATACCTCAAACCCTTTTTTTTCCCTTCTTTTTCTGCCTTCCTGAACTCCTCCACTTGAGCCATATATAACTCTAAATTTTGGTCCTCCAATTTTGCCTCGTTGCTTTTAAATGGCCTCCTTCTTACACAGTTTCCCCCTTGGTTCCAAAGCCCATTTTCAAAATGTGAGGGTGCAAAAGTCCTTAGAAACGTGACACCCTTGTAGTTCTCTAAACTATTAATGGCTCTAAATGCAGTCCGAAATGCTTTTCGGAAGCCATAATACATGTTTAAGTCGGTAACGTTATCGAGGAGACAAAAGTGGCACCCAACTATTCGATGATTTTCGAAGAATACCATCGGGCGGAAGAACCAATGGCCGGCGGAGATGATGAGGTAGTCAAAGTCTTGGACTTGGGTTGTCCAATCCTCGTCAAACTCGTCAAGGTAGAGACTAAATAGGCCTGTGTGTGTTGGGCCGTTACTATCTGATTCTTTGGATTTTACCAAATGGGGAGTCCAAAAACTGGCCATGGTGAAGTTGTAGCTTGTGTATTTCCAACGTTTGAACTTCTCATCCGTTGTGTATGAAACATCTATAGGATATTCTACCTGTGCATATATACATGGGAATTAACGAGAAAAATTACTCATGAAAAGCAGATTATCAACAGACTGAACATTAATTATAATTTGCCTACATGGACAAATTAAGAAAAATTATGATTTGGAAATTGGTAATTAGTAGATTTATCTTATTCGCTAAGTTTAGAGAGATCGAGATCATGCACCCAGCATGGGGTTTCCAATGCACGTTACAATATTATATAATTTGCAGGGTCCGGCCATGCAGCTAATTAAGTAATGCGAAAGTATTATAAGCTAGCTAGTAATGTTAAACGACATGTGACGTACTTACAGATCAAGCTACCAATATATAATTAAAGATATATAGTAATGTATAAATAATACGCAATATTATATAATAGTAATAATCGCCCCAAGATCAACAGTACTGATTGGAGGGTAATTAGCCATGCACCCGATTGATCTCTAGCTACTAGCTAGTAGTAATACTACTTAGCTAGTACATTATATACAAGATTATAATAAATAATAGTTACCTCTATATATAATATAGGTGATTAATCGTAAGAATAAGTCAAGCTAGCTAGCTAGGGACATGAGTAGAATTATATATGAACATAGCTGTTCGAATTATGTCAAGAGACAAAAACGTCGCTTAAGCCATACTAAGCTGTCATAATTGTCTATATATTCATGTGCTTCAGGCAGGCAGAAAGAGAGAGAGATCAGATCAAGAGAGAGCATTCAATAATATTGTGGTTTGGTCTTAATTAGTTGATTAGTATACTCATGTCTTTCCTGGCGGCCTTCTGGGCCGGCCGGAAGGTTCAGAGCATGGAAAGAATCTTACTCAAAGAACACTTTTACAATGTTAGAGCATTCTTATTAAATTGTTTAAAATTAAATTTTAAAAAGTATAAATTTATATATATATTAAAAAATTGGTCATAATTGATAAAAAAAAATAAGGAAAAGAAAATGAGAAAAGAAAAATAAAATATTTTTTATCTTAAAAAAGTGAATAATAAAGCTAAAACATTTATACAAATTTAACTATTAATTTTACTATTCACTTTTGAAGATAAAAAATATTTTTATTATCTTTTTTTCAATTTTTTTATTTTTAATCAAATATAATTAAAATTTTTTAAAATATATACAAATTTATATTTTTTATAATTTAATTTTAAATATCTAATAAAATGCTCTCACGTCATAATTTAAGCTTATCTCAGTACGTTGTAAGTAGTGCTGCAACTTACAAATATATATAATTATTTTATTCAGTTATAGAACATCATGAGTTAAATGACTTTATTCTTTGTATATATCTGCAGCGCACTCAAACAAAAGCTAATTAAGTTATTTATACTAAGAAACGTGTTAGGGAGAATGTCATATCCAATAATATCATTTATATAAACAGTGATATGTATAGTACGTGTCACTATTCATATGAGTGAGTGCTCTTTAAATGTAACTTCTCTCTATCATTTTTGTTATACTAAGTATATGATCGTGGGATTCAATATTTAAGCATTATTCCATACTTTAATTTTAAAGGATCCTTATTTATTTATTAATAATTACATGATCAGCGTCGACTTCATGAGTACCCGCTTCATTAACTAATTATTTTTTTTCTGTTTCCCCAAAGTTTTTCAATAATTTATCTTTAATATAAATATATATAATTTATATATATAATTAAATTCTCTCTCAAATTAAAAAAAAAATTCTCCCGCCCCCCCCAAAAAATTTTTTTTACTAAAATTATTTTCTAAATCTCAATATATATCCATTTATATTCTAACTTTTATCTTTATTTAAATCTGAATTTAATTCATATAATTTCGCAGTTATTCTAACAATCTAATTCAAGTACAAAAAAATAATTATAAATTTATATGATTGTAAAATTAATTGATTATACTCACTTATTTAGTTTCACTCTAACTTGTATGATTGTAAGATATAGTTTATTAAAAATTTAATAACGTCATATCATTACTTATTAAAAAGTTTTCAAATTTATTCTTGATCTATAAATTTTTCATAAATTATAGAAAAATATAAAGCAAGTACTCAAGAACAATTGATTTAAAAAAAAACGTAGACAATTCGAAAAATAATAATACGTTTAAAAGAGTTCGATAACAACAAAATATGATACTTTATCATTATGATCATTTTTTAAAATTTACCGTACAGTACATTTTATTAATTACTTCCAAACATAAAATCATGATCTGCCCTGCTCCAGTGACTCATCAGTACTACTAGTTGATCATGTACGCCATGAACGTACGTACTATTTTTTAGCCCACGAGCGTACGTACTTAATTATATATATCTAATCATGTGTTATTTCATGTATTTTCCGGTCTCAATGGGTAACAAATTATACATGTGTGTGAG